>BACB01005403.1:0-118151 GCA_000338015.2 Ganoderma multipileum BCRC 37180 | reverse complement strand
TCACTCGGGACGCGACCGGACATATCCTATGCCGTCACACGTCTATCTCGCTACAGCACGAATCCCTCACCGCAACATGTCAAATATGCGTACTACGTCCTTCGCTACCTACAAGGGACTAAGACGTTTAGACTGTGCTATAAGGGAGCATCGAATGATGGCCTTGTTGCCTATTCGGATGCAGACTGGGCGGAAGATCGTGATGACAGGCACTCTACCTCTGGCTCGGTCTTTCTGTTGGCCGGTGGTGCCGTTTGTTGGGCATCGAGGCGTCAGCCAACTATTTCGCTTTCCTCGACTGAAGCGGAGTACAAAGCGGCCTCAGATACTTGCCGTCAGATGACTTGGCTGAGAACATTCTCTGATGAACTCGGATATGACATGGACTTCCCAACTCCTCTCTTCCTAGATAACAGGGGTTCGATTTTCCTTTCTGTCAATCCGGTCATCGAACGTCGGACCAAGCACGTTGAGATCTGGTACCATTACATCTGCGAGTACTACGAAGCGGGTCAAACCGAGATCTACTACGTCGCTACGGCCGATCAACTCGCAGACGCCCTCACCAAGAACGTCCCTCTGGCTGGAATAGTCAAATTCTGCCAAGGAATTGGACTTACTCCGCAATGAGGATTGAGTGGGAGTGTTGAACTCCGGACTTAGGGAGCTACCGGCCCGGAGCTATGGTGCTTACTAGCGCGTCTATTCCTTTCCTTTTACGGACTTTGTACTGTACGCAACTGGAATGATCCGGAAGGTCATGTGGTTACAATCCACCTTGCTTTGTAAACATTCCAGGACTTTCTATGCTTACTTATACTTAGAGGACGCTTACTCATATGCTTATTGTTCCTTACTCATATGGTCACATGCCTTAGCTCTAGACATTTCTTTCGCTTTGTCATGGACTCCTCAGAGTAGTATTTAAGGACTGCAGATATGCGCTCCTGCTCTTCAGTCGTTCATTCACTGACTGAAGATTCTACTTGTTCGACTTACAGCAGACTCCTCGCCTTCACAGCCTCCAAAGTTCATCATTGGGTGAGCGATCAGGAGCGATCGAGCTCGAAGGAGGAGGCTGGGTGTACCTGGAGGGCGCACTGCGTGGGTTGGTGACACCGCTTGACCCTCCAGTCCCCGCCTGGGTGGTGCTTGGGTGTTTGCGGTCCCTCATACCGTGGAAAGGGGAAGGGGGATGTGATTCTGGGATGCCTACAGGTACAGAGGATGTATTGTGTGCAGGTACGTAGAGAGGCGCCCACCGAGATGGTGGTGGTATGAGGAAGAGAGAGGGCGCGGCTTGCATTCCTCGTCATCTTACGGCATTTGTCGGGTAATTTTATAGTAATAGCTCAATGAAGCGATCTCTTCTTTGCCTTCATATATGCAAAGTAGATGTGTTTTGGTACCGATGGAGGTGCTGTAGTATGTAACGTATACATAGCATCAGCAAAATCACACCCCCTCCTGGGCTTCCTAGAACATCCTTGGTCCTGGGGTTAGTCCTTCGTCTTACGGGTGCCTGTCCTATCCTGTCTTGCGGTAGTCCTGGTGGTCTTACTTGTCCTTCCAATCATCCCACCCGAAACAACTGTACAAAACAACGTTATGGTCAGTAAATGAGGAGACAATTGGCAACCAATATCATTATTTCGCCTGGATTTGTTGTGTCCTTGTGGAGGAAAGAACAGACAGTGGACTCGTCCGACTCGCAACGGTTGGAGGTGCGCCCGTGTGGCTTGATGCCTGCCCTAAACCCAGGCGCTAACGTGCGCAAACTTTGATCATTTGTTCAACTTGAAGTCTTGAACCCCATCCACCCGCATCTACCCCGTCTCGCTCTCCCGCTTGGTCTCTGTTCCATATGCTCTCTGTTTCTCTCTGAAGCCACTGTTTCTCTCCCCGGCCATCACACCCGACTATACCCCGTGTCGAATCAATCCATCCGCCTGCCTCAACTATTATTGTCTCGGACATGATGAAGGTATCATGCGACAGAAGGGTCGGGCCAATGCACACGATGGGCCCCGGGCTGCAGGTCAGTTATAGGTGTGTATTCGGTCTACTTTGAACCATTGAATAGGTGAGTCGTCCGGTATATCGCTCGGGGGTCTGTATAGGCAGTTTGAGACATGGACACCACTTACCCTTGAGCGTCAGCTGGTGAGTCCCTCGTTCTTCGTTCTCAACGGCTGTTTTGTTATCACGGCGTGTGCTCTAGTCAAGATAGGACTTTTTACTTCGCTTTCTCTCCTCGAGCCCATGGGCCCAGTGACATAAGCAGTCCCGACAAGAATGCGCGCAGGGTGTGCTTCGGTCCTCATGAAGGACCGCATGGGTTTCTTGATACGTAAGTTCATGCCCTCTACCGAGTGGGCTATATCTGATGCCCCGATTTCCAGTCCTGGGTTTCTGTCGCAGATTGAGGGTGAGTACACTTCTGGATTCATCGAGGAGCCGGATTGCGCCGCTGTTGTGATCAAGGCAGATGTTGTGTATAGTATACATATTGGTTCACGCATGTATTAGGTAGCAAAATACATTCAATCCCTCGCATTCCATGAGCTCGACGCATGCATTTAAGTTCCTGAACTCGTCCTGAACACCGTCTTATAGGGCGTCTTATTGATCTTACGGAGGACGAGCCATCCTATCTAGGAAAGGGGGCATAGCCTACATAAGACGGCGTCGTCTTACGTCTTGCTGGTCCTGGGCATCCTAACGATCCTGGGTAGGATGCCCAGGAGGGGGTGGGGTTTTGCTGATGAGTACAAAAGTACGACACAACCATGCCGGCGCTGCCGATTTGTGGCAGTGCAAAGAAACTGTCTCTCTCAGAATCCGAATCTTGGCATCCCTGCCGATCTATGTCCTGGTACAGGTACTGTCGCTGGTGATGTGCATATAATACCCCAGTATGGGAATTGCAGCTTCCGGGTTCGAATATCACGCAGATCAAAAGACCAAAAGAAAAGATTTGCCTTGAGCCCTCTATCCCCTTCTATCGCATCGTCCATGTCGATACGGTTCGATCGGTCGGTAACGCTGGTGCATTACGACCACGCGTACGTTTGATGTATCAACTTCAAGTTGCATGGAGCCTACCACGCGGCTCGCGGAGAGGGGCTTTCACCAACCACGGCCACTGGGTCGGCGCCTCTACGAGTAGCCCGAGCTTATCTGACTTGAGCGGATCTGTTGCTATTCAACGCCTTTGAGATGGACAAGCCAATTGGTCGCTTTCAAAGGCACGCGCAAAGTCGTGGACGATTCTTGACCGGGGAAGTTGTCAGGAAGAGTGTGGCAGAACGGGCGCGCCGTCGGGGTCAGGCCGAGCCAATAGGGGCGCAGAAAACGGGCGTCTGGTTTAATGCTCAGTCGTGCTTAGGTAAGGGGGAAGCTGAGAGACTGCGACTGGGAGGGTACTCGCTTCAGTGCCTACCCATACAGTAGATGGCGACGATGGCCCATCCCAGCCTATCTCCTCCTTCCTCAGCGCCCTTTCGTGGCCATTTGAACCCCTCACCCTCGTATTCTCGTTCCGACTACACCAAATCCCGGCCGCCAACTGTCCCTCGCTGCCTCCAACAGGAGCCGTTCCAAACCCCCTCCATCCTCTACTACGAGCACTTCTCTGCCCTGAGGAGCACCCACGAGGCGCAGTCCCCAATGACCGCGCCCTCCATGTTTCAGCCAGCCCGCAGCGCCTCGGATAACTGTGGCTTTACAGCGGCTAACGGCGACTACGAGTGCCAGGAATGCACTCATGACTGCTCACAACCGCAGTGCGACGACGGGTCCTGTGCCCTTCCGTTCACGCCCCAATGCACCGACCAGTGCGTCGTCGTCGCGTGCAACGATGACCACCATGACGCATCGTCATGCGAGCAGTTCGCCGCAGCTCAACCATGCGGCAAAGAATGCCCCGGAGAGCAATGTCCTGGAGAGTTTGACTGCACAGTGTTCGACCAGCTGGTGAGCCGCATTTTCTTTCACCCCTGTTTTCTAGTAAGATGAGGTCGGGGCGGATGGCAGGCCGAATGCTAATCAACGTCGTTAGTTTCAGTGCTGTCCTGAGTATCACTTCGATCACTCTGACATGAGGAACTTCGTGTCTCAAGCTGGAAGCACCGATTACTCGTTTATGACTGACCAGGCCATTGATTTTCAACTTCCCGGGTCCTCACAACCTCCGGCAGTTCAGTCACAGGATCCCCTCCGATTTCCACCGCTCGATTCCACGACATCGACCCCACAACTGGTGCCAAGTCCCGCGTTCGAATCTTCTCCATCTCCCTTCCCACAGCCACAGGCGCACAACACCCTCCCTTCACCCAGCTTACCTGCCTTACCAGCACCCACACTCCATTCCCGACAACCTGCGCCGGTTTTGCAATGCAAATGGAGCGGGTGTTTTGCGACATTCACATCGCTTTCGGATCTAGTCGGCCACGTCAACCTGCAGCATCTCCGACTTCCTCAAACCGCTGCCTCGTTGGGCAACTCTTACCTGACCCCCCCAGGCTCGGAAAATCAGCATGGCTTCCAGCCCCAACAGCATGGTATGGACTCCTTGGCATGTATGTGGGGCGATTGCCAGGTATATCCGAGCTCGCAATCCGTTCCGGGCCCTTCCTCTGGGAATCCGTTCAACCTGATGGACATGCTCGTGAGCCACCTGCTCCAAGACCATCTCGGACTCTCGATGCGGGCACCCACTTGTCCCACTCCCACGAACGTCCACGACGGCGCGCACACTCCTTCTCACCACCAACACGCCCACCCGCCGGCGCGCACCCCGGTGGCCCTCACGCCCCCCGTGGCATCTGCGGCTTCCCCCTCCATGACGGCCACAATGACGAGCGACGGCGTTATTCCGCACGGGGGCCCGCCGACTCCGGTCCCCGAGCACGACTGTTCGAACGATGCGTCGCACGTGTGCCGCTGGACAGGGTGCGGGCAGAGCTTCGCGTCATGCGACGCGCTCACAGAGCACATCGCGTTGGGGCACATCGGGAGCGGCCGCGCGCACTACGACTGCTTCTGGGAGGGCTGCGCACGCAACGGCGACAATGGATTTGCGAGCAAGCAGAAGATCTCACGGCACATGCAGGTGCGTGGCGTCTTTCTCCTTCCTCCCTTGAGGGCGTGAGCGAGAACGAGATGTTGATGATGGTCATGTAGAGCCACACGGGGCATCGGCCGTTCCAGTGCAGTGTTTGTGCGCAGAACTTCTCTGAGGCTGCAACGTTGGCGCAACATATGCGGCGACATACACAGGAAAGTGAGTCGCCGTTCACATTCATGCACGTTCGCATGTCCGCGACGGGGCTGATGGGTTCCCCATGCCAGAACCGTACGCCTGCGACTTCCCTGGATGCGGTAAGGCATTCGCGATTGCCGGGGCGTTGACGATACACAAGCGGACGCATAACGGGAGCAAGCCGTTCAAGTGCACGTATTGTGACAGGTAAGCAGGGGGTTTAGCTCGTTGCCCGCTTCCCTGTTGATTTCTGCTCGTGTGCAGGGCTTTTTCGGAGTCCTCCAATCTGTCGAAGCACGTGAGTCTGGGCCCCGTAAATATGACGCATCGGTGGCTGACTATAGCCGCGCAAAACAGCTGCGAACGCATACCGGTGCGCGACCGTACTCGTGTACCGAACCTGGGTGCAACAAATCCTTCGCACGCCCCGATCAACTGGCACGGCACATGAATGTCCACAAGAGAAAAGCTACCGAACCTGCGGCCACAGCCGTGGCCGCCGGCAAGTAATGCTCGGTCCATGACTGCGCGCGGGACGGTTCCCAGCTTATCTCTCCCCGGTGTCCGTATCCTCAAGTCTACGACTCGTCCTTCACCGGACCACTGGCATGATCTTTATGATTCATCATTATGGACGCTCGACGATCTCCTGCCGTAGTCTCTGTATAGTTTGCATCACCATGTATCATAATATACTACATCGTGAGCGGATCGCTGTATACGTACATATCCGTGTGCATTCGAATTCAAGCCATGTTTTCCGGACTTACTGTTTGTTCAAGTGCGTTCTTCCTGAGACTTGGCCAGATTCCGAGATGTTGTCCGGGACCCCGGGCATCACGGGTGCCGGTACCGCCACTTACCAAATGGAGACGAGAAGGTTTGGCTTCTTCTCAGGCTGTCCGCCGAGGCCATCGTGAACGCGCCGCCGAAGACTATGCAACCGCCTGTTCCTATACCCACTCGGATTGGCGGTCGCCACTTTCCTCGCATTCCACTGGTTGCATCGACTCCAGGACGGTCAGGCAAGGACCCTTCTGGCGTTGAAACGCTCAATATCGACGAATCGGGAAGTGACTGGGTGAGCGAACCGGGCCTTTGCCACGGGCGCAGTGCGGAACGGAGTTGTTGTCGTCGTCTTCAAATGCTCACTTGCTTTACAGCTGGACAAATACGTGACCTGAAGAGCCGCATGGACCCGTCTGAGGTAGCCTAACTGTTGGGTACAAAGGGAGAGTCGAGGAATTCTAACCCGGAACAACTTTTCAGAAGTCAGGCTCGGAGAACAACTCGAAACACTACACTCCTGCCTCTTCCTCCAAAGATGAATACCGGAATCTCGCGGCTCAGCTCCAACGAAAGCGATGTGTAATCTGGGCTATGGTTCTCTCTTTCTCATTACTGCTGGCGAGCATCGCCTGGATCGGCTCGCCTTGGCATCGCCAGCAGGTCTCGAAAGCGTCGAGCTCAACTGTTTTGGGAGCTTTACCTCCAAACGAGTCTTCGGATCTGTGTCCGCAAGTCCCGGCGCTGCTCCCTGTGCGCCACGCCGACCTGGCGAAGGCGCTGGACTTGGTCTACGCTAGTGACGAATACAAGCTCAAAGCATATGGAGTACTTGGGGGCGCTGTTCGGATCCCGTAGGCATTTGCTGCTCCCAACATGACTGCCGTAGCGCTAACTCTGGCTTGACTTGGATTTATTTCAGGACCGAAGTGTACGATGATTTGGGACCGGTGGGCATAGACCCACGATGGGACGTTTTCGCCAAGTTTCACGATTACTTGGGGAGGATGTTCCCCACTGTGTACGTGCCAGGTTATTTGCAGAAGCGTCTGCAGTGGACTGATTAACAGACACTAGCTTCTCAACTCTCGAGGTCACCAAGGTCAACACGTACGGGATCGTATTGCGTTGGGAAGGCTTGAACCCCTTTCTATACCCCGTTTTGATGACGGCGCACCAAGGTGATATTCGTGTATCCTACTCTCGCCCTCAGGTTCTGACACCAGTCCTGTTTAAAGACGTTGTCCCTGTGGAGCCAGCTACGGCAAGAGACTGGGTACATCCCCCTTATTCTGGGCATTATGACGGTAAGCGTGTGATTAAATAACGGACTCCCTTAGCACCAGCTCTGACCATCCTCTAGGAACTTGGATCTGGGGGCGTGGCAGCGGTGATGACAAGGCGGACCTCATCGCTTCCTTGCAAGTGCTCCCAAGCCATGCACAGTCCGCAGTACAACCTAACAAATGGTTGCAGACATGCTATTAGTGCTCTTCTTGAGCAAGGCTTTAAGCCGACGCGTACGTTTGTGTGGGCATTCGGTTTTGACGAAGAAGCGTCCGGCAAGGAGGTATGTTTTCCTCCGCTTAACCGCGGCTTTGGGGCTCACCGACTTGTGACGATACCTATCCAGGGTGCTGGCGAGCTCGCGAAATATCTCGAACGGGAATTTGGTCGCGATGGTTTCGCCATCTTGCTTGACGAAGGCGGTGAGCATGCTTCCTACTTAAAATTATCGGTGGACGATGACGACCCCTTGTTAGACTACTATGGCACGCCTTATGGTGACGACGTGATCTTTGCAACCCCATCTCTATCGGAGAAAGGCTACATCGACGTCCGCATTGAGGTGACAGCCAAAGGCGGACACTCCAGCGTACCACCGCGTCACACAGCCATCGGTGTCTTGTCCGCTATGGTTGTTGCCCTAGAGGCAAACCCCTACCCAGCAGTACTAGAGCGGGGCGGGAGCCCTTACAACGCGACCATGTGCGCTGCTACATATGGCCCTACGTTTCCCGAGGACGTCCGCCAGCTCGCATTCAAGGCCGCGGCACAGAACTTCGATTTGGATGACACTGCCGTTTCGTTCGACGAGTCGGAGCGCGAGCGGGACGAGTTGCAAGCTAGGAAGAATGCTCGGGCCAGTCGTCAGGCTGCGCGCAAAGCTCGACGAGAGAGGTTGCGCGCCCAGTATAAGGCACGGAAGTCGCGCAATCATGCTACTCAGTCCATGCGGGAGGCCATACAAGAGGCGCGCGACGACTGGGACGAAGACACACGAGACCTGAAGGAAGACTGGGAGGAGTTCAAAGAAGGGGGGAATGACCTCATGGACGGACTCAAGGATGTACCTGTAGAGCTCAGGCTTGTTTTCAACGACCTCGTCTCCATGTTCAACTGGAAGAACTGGGGAAACCCCCGTCGTCGCAATGCGGAGAGGACCTTGGACGCACTTGAGGAGCTCAAGAATGCGCTTCTCCAGGCATTCCCATTGTACGACGCCGTACTTCGCACGACACAGGCCGTCGACCTCATTTCGGGCGGTGTCAAGGCGAACGCGCTCCCGGAGCTCTCGGCTGCCGTCATCAACCACCGGATTGCGCAACACAGCGGACTCGTCGACGTCCAGGCGCACGTCAAGAATGTTATTCTCCCCCTCGCAACTCAGTACAATCTGACTATGGATGCGTTTGGATATTGGGAACCTGCCGGCGATGGGAGCGGGGGACATGTTAAACTCTCGGATTCTTGGGATTCCAGTCTGCTACCTTCTCCCATCACACCCACAGGCCCGGACGATCCTTATCAAATATTGGCGGGCACGATCAAAGCGACGCTGCAGAGTGCGGAGGGATACGATGCACGCGGAGTAGTGGTTGCGCCCCAACCTGCGCTTGGGAACACGGGTAAGTTGGGGATTGAGTCCGCCGACGTCCCCCTGTGCTAATTCTGGCCGGGTTTAGATACGCAGTTCTACTGGGCCTTGACGAAGAACATTATTCGGTACACCCACCTGGGCGACAAGGACCTATACAATGGCCTGCACACAGTCAACGAAGGCGAGTGTTCATTCTATGATGATGGAATGAGATACTAATCTCATACAAAACCGCCAGCCATAAGGGCCGAGGCGTGGATCCAGTCAATTCGCTTCTACACAATGTTCATTCTCAATTGTGATGAGCATCTCAGAATCGGGAATTTCTGAGGAGACTCCACGCCACGAAAGGCGTGCCCCGAGCACCTCGTATTTCGCAGGCATCTGCTGGCAGGAGCTCTGAAGTTCATAATCAGCGAATAGTCATTGCGTCGTATGCCGCTCTCCGGTATTCAGTTTCCGTAGTTTCATGTCTATATGCGGAGCGATTATCCAAAGTCAATCTTAACTCCATTCTCGAGAAGACTGCCAGTGGCATTCGCTGAAAGCCGTTACCGCCGCGTTCGCGTTCGTTGCAAATGAGGGATTGGGGTGCGCTGACATAGTATATCGCAGTTCTTCATGCTATGCTGCATGCGTACGAAATATATAGCCTCGTGGAGAGCGTTGACACTCAGGTGAGTCCTTGCCAACTACCACTCCTATTTCCTACTCCCATAATCGATCTTCAGGTGTAATGTTTCTCAATATATAATTCGACCTTGCCCGACTTTCGTGTCATCGAAGTCAACACGCAGGCACTCAGCATTATGCGGGTCTTTGCTACCATCTGGGGAGGGATGATAGTAGAAGCCTCGCTAGCAAGCTTGCCTTTCGGTGAAGCGTCCCATTTGACTTCCCACTTGCTAATCTCTTTTCGGAGCGTAGGAGTCTCGTCGATTCCGTTCTTCATTTCCATTTACTTCTTCATGTCAGAGAGGGATTTCTTTCGCTGGCTCTTCGCTAACGCTACCATCGACAGCCACCGAGGATCACTGTCACGGACGAATTTCAGGGTGCTCCTGCTCAGCACTGTGCTCCTGTACATGTCTATCGCAACTTATATGGCTGCCCTCGTATGGAACTGGCGGAATGCAACTCGTCTCGCCGTAATGGCAACGAACGCGTCCTCTCCCCATCTTACGGCCAGCATGGGGAATTCCCAGCCTTGGATCAAGTCACTTGCAAGCATTCCTGGATCTATTGGACCCGGTGCTCCCTGGAGATCGTTGAAGCAGACAGCCACCTGAGTCGTCGGAGCGAGGGGCACACCAAAATTGTTGGCAACCTTGCTTAGCATGTCCATGGTGTATGTATGGGTAGATGAAGTCAGTACTCCGAACACGGTGCTGGTCAGACCAACTGCCAGAGGCCGCAGCCATAGTTGTATTCCGCCGACGAGTCAGCTAGAGCCCGCACTACGTTCCAGCGCATAAGCAGAAATAACCTTCCGACTCAGCAAGGTCAAAACACTCACGTTGATTCCTGGCGCACCGTATACACAGGCAATGGGTCGCCGCGCTGGTCTGCAGACTGCCCGCTCAAGCCCACAAGCACACGACGCAGCTCTGCGATCTCGGCCCGCAGCTCCACGATCTCCGTCTCCGTCTCCGCTCCACTCCCCCCGCTGACCTGTGAACGGGAGGGGGCGGTGGAAGAGAGAAAGGACATCCTTCGATGCAGCGCCCCAAGGCGCCGTGTGAGCTCCGCACGGCGTTTCGACGACCATCCCGCGGTAGACGTTGGTTCCACGGCCGCATCGAAGAGGGGTGGGCGTGCATCAGGTTCGGAGTCCCCGGTGGAAGCCAGATGAGGTGGGTCGTGTGTTGCTGAGCGGGCCTTGGGCGGTCGCATCATGAGCGGGAAGAATGAGGCTGTGGGAGCCGTGGGCTGTGTGAAGAACGCGCGGCCCCGTTTCCTGCCACGGTGCACTCCCGTGACGACGCCGTCCGGGTGGCCACCCTGGACGTCCTGGTCGTCCTCATCCCCTCCGTTCGTCAAGCTGATTCGTTTCAGCGTTGGTTGTGGCCTTGTACGTCGTCGGATACGGACACAAGATACCGCAATGACGACCCCGAGAACAGCGAGAGCGACCCCACCGAGTACTCCGCCAACGATGGCGCCAACCCGTGCGCCGGAAGATATGGATTCGGCGCGGTTATTTGTAGGGGGAACTAATGTAGTCGCGTTGCTCTCGGTGGTGTAGACTAGGTAGTCGAACAGAACGAGAGACTTAGTGTCGCCGCCGGCAGACATGACAAGGGTATGAAGGCCGTCTCGTAACGTCGTATTGCTGTACACGGGGTAGTTGTAGAGGATGGTCGAGCTGGGATCGGGAACGCGGAGGAACGAATGGACATGTTCTCCATCGATCGCAAAGGATATGTTGGTGAACGTCGCAGTGCCGGGGAGAGTGTTCGGGACTATGTTGAATACATACACGGCGGAGCCACTGAAGGACACGGTTATCGTTGCCGGGGTGTCGGAGGGGGTGTGTGTTGCATCGTGCCAGGTCTGTGCTTGGATCTGATTGAGGTCCAGTGTATAGGGCTGGATTTTGCACTGAGGGCAGTTCTCCTTTGGAGAACCGGCATGCCACGTTGGGGGCTGGACGGGTAGGTACACCGGAAACAACCCAGTATTGGGGTCTCCGAGCTGGTCATCTACAGTGACATTCACAAGATGAGATGTTGCTGGGACGGAGAATAGTGCTAAGAAAAGCGCGAGGGACTCCGCTACAGGGGGATGGTGTCCCATCGTATCAGCTTCGAGGAAACCTTTTGTGGTGTAGGACGTACTTAAAGGCCGAACGCATCCCCCAAATGTAGTTAATGGGACCATGACGGTTTAGGTTCGCGCAATCGAGTGATGTATGCTCTCGTATAGAGTGCTAGGCGTCGGCTTGCTGAGGGGATAATAAGTTTGTCGGTTCGTGCAGAGGGTGTGGACTATGACGAAGGTTGAGGGTTCTGTCGCGCATACATGGCATTCAACTTACGGCGGCTTCATCATATAGGGAAATGCGATGTCAACTCACCAGGAACCCTACAATCATAGAGCTCGATGGCCACATCATCAGTAATGTCAGGGTAACCTTGGGGTAACCACTGGTGACCTATCGCGAAGTCCTACACGGAACGTCAAGAGAAGTTCGAGAATTGGATGAGAGTGGCACACTGTCAGTGTCCACATACTTGTTGATGGACGCGCTACAGATTCGCCGCTCAACG
The DNA here is from genome assembly GCA_000338015.2 of Ganoderma multipileum BCRC 37180. NCBI lineage: Eukaryota > Fungi > Basidiomycota > Agaricomycetes > Polyporales > Polyporaceae > Ganoderma > Ganoderma multipileum. Next base: position 105,952 of record BACB01005403.1, on the reverse strand, counting down.
TGGTTCGATCAGATGGGTCATGAACGAAAGCTCGAGGTTTGGCCATGGCGCGTCCTGTAGCGATGCCCACTGGTAGGTCACTGGCATCACGTTTCAAACACTGGACGAGTATGATCGAGCGATAGTGGACCAACCAAGAGCCATAAGTACACTTGGGAGGCGATGAGTAGCTCGGAGATGAATTCGCCCAGTGTCGAGGTGGTGGTCGCCGAAGAGTTGCCGAAGCCGAAGAGGCTGTTCGTTGAGCGGTGAGCGCTTACCGACACTCAAGGCCGCCAACACAACTCTAAATACGATAGTAAAAACGACCAGTTTGAAGCGTTCCAGCCGTGGTGAATGTTACGACTTCAGACCCGTTCAAACTTCAATGTGTGGATGAGAAGACGCCGCCCTGCCTGATACCAAATATGGGTAAGGACGTTTATACGGGCCTCGATGTCATCCACCGTGACTCACGGGAGAGTTACATATCAACTGGGGGCCAAATTGAAACCGCAAGTCCCTTGTCGAAGACTACGTTGACCACTGACACTATTCAAGTGGGTCGGTATCCAGCCAACTAACATCCCCCGGGTTGTGGTATTCAGATCAAGCACGTTCGCAACAAACTTTGCCAGGCAGAACTTGATAGAAAGTTACGTGGTCGGTTTGGTTACATGCGTTTTTATTGGCGTCTTGCTCGACCGGATCTGATACTCCTTCAAAACAGGTTTCGTGCCTCAGAACCCAATAATGGTGCCTCCAGCACAGCCTATCGCGGACAAGATGTCCATACTGCCTTCGCACTCCCACCCGCAGAACGACGGCTACCCGGGATCGTACAATCGCTGCGAAAAGTGTGGAGGTAGACCATCGGGCCAGGAAGTGACCCCATCTACAAGAAGTCCGGCCATCCGCGTCTTCCACGCGGTCCTCTTCTTTTGCGTGGTGCTGGCTCTTCCCTGCATCCACTGGGGAAGCGACAAGCGTGTCGATGGCGTGCCCCATCGCTATATGCAAGTCGGCCCGAAATCCCCCAACGAAACTTCGGAATACTGTCCACAGGCTGAACCACTCCTTCCTGTAAAGCATGTTGGCCTCGCGAAGCAGCTTGATGCCGTCTACGCCGATGAACAGTTCAAACTTGCCGCATACAAGCGGCTGAGTGGTGCCGTCCAAATCCCGTGCGTTGGTCCGTCTCGTGCATTCGGGCGGCGGTGTTAATGCCACAGACACAACAGGACCGAGTCCTATGATGACCTAGGCCCAGTCGGAGTGGACCCTCGCTGGGACACGTTCGCCAAGCTCCACAAGTACTTAGAGGAAACGTTTCCGAAAGTGTAAGTTATCCATTTTCAGAGATATGCAGCTGATCCCCGTCTGATCGGGCTTGGTACAGTTTCCAGACGCTTGAGGTGGTTAAGGTCAACACATACGGCATAGTTCTACGCTGGAAAGGATCCGACCCGTCGTCGTTGCCCGTTCTCATTACAGCTCATCAAGGTGAGACTCACCACGATTCCGTACCTGTCAATAATTCACTGGTTCTTCCTACAGACGTTGTGCCAGTGGAACCTGCTACTGTTAAGGAATGGACACACCCTCCGTACTCCGGACACTTCGACGGTGGTGACATCAGCCGATTCCAGCTGTTTCTTAGTTGACGGTGTTCGACTTACAGGCACATGGATCTGGGGCAGAGGCAGCTGCGACGACAAGTCGGACCTCATTGCTTCTCTGTGATTACCCCTTTCGTCTTTCGGATTGAGCAGGTCCTGACAACATGTCCAGGCATGCTATCACTGCACTTATTGAGCACGGATTTAACCCAACACGTACTTTTATCTGGGGGTTTGGGTTTGATGAAGAGGCATCTGGCAGTGAGGTAAGTGTGCTCCGACGATGGCACCACAACCGTTCATCCTCAAACACCATCGCTTCAGGGCGCTGGCCACATCGCAGCCTTCCTCGAGAAGGAATACGGGACCAACGGCTTCGCAGCCCTGCTTGATGAAGGCGGTAAGCACTCCAGGATTCCCCCATTCCCTACTCTCCTCTCACAATGTCCCTTCCCCAGGTGGGTACACCACAGCCTACGGCCCCTCCGTGATCTTCGCCATGCCCTCTCTCGCCGAAAAAGGCTACCTCGACGTCCGCGTCGAGGTCAGCACCGCCGGCGGGCACTCCTCCGTGCCCCCTCTGCACACCGCGATCGGCCTCCTCTCCCACCTCCTCGTCGAGATGGAGGCCCATCCGCACACGCCCGCGCTCGTTCGTGGGGGCAGCGCGCACCACTCCACCCTGTGCGCCGCGACGTACGGGCCCGAATTTCCCGAACCGCTCCGCGCACTCGCGCTCGAGTCCACGGTCGACGACGGCGCGCTGGACGCTCTCCGCGACGCGCTACTCGCGACGAACCCGCTCATGCGCGCGGTGCTCGGGACGACCCAGGCGGTGGATGTCATCGCGGGCGGCGTGAAGGTAAACGCGCTTCCCGAGCTTGCGAGCGCGCTCGTGAACCACCGCATCGCGCAGCACGAGCGCGTCGCGGACGTCCAGGCGCACATCATTGGGGTCATCCTGCCCGCCGCCCAGCGGTTCAACCTTTCTGTAGATGCGTTCGGGCAGCAGCTGAACGTGGACGGAGGCGCGGGACATCTGCGGCTGTCGGACGCGTTTGGGACTGCGCTTGAGCCGTCACCGGTTACGCCGACGGGCGCGGGGGACCCGTACCAGGTGTTGGCGGGGACGATCAAGGCGACACTGGAGAGCGCGGCAGGGTTCAACGCGAGTGGGGTCGTTGTTGCGCCTCAGATAATCCTCGGGAACACCGGTGTGTGGAGATCAAGCAGTCTCGGTGTATGCGCTGGATCCCGGATGCTGATGAGTCGTGTCCAGATACCCGGTACTACTGGAACCTCACGAAGAACATCTTCCGGTACAATCATCTGACGAACAAGGACGCTTACAACGGCGCGCACACTGTGAACGAAGGTAAGCGAAAGTCGCTGTATGCTGAGAAGACTGCGTGAGGGGATCTAACGCGTCTTTGCGATACCGCCAGCCATTCGAGGGGAAGGGTTCATCGAATCGATCCGTTTCTTGACGAAGTTCGTCCTCAATTTCGACGAGCACCTTTAAGACGGTTCGATGCTTAACTCTACGTCCAGGTTATCATATTATAGTGCACCCTCTGCCTGTCTTAACGATACATTCATTATCTCAAATGCTAACGTCACTCGTACCGCGAATCAGTGCTTATAGGATCAATCCCCAGTCCATCCCAACCTCCTTAAGTCCTTCCTACATTCCTCCGTCTCCCGCTTCACCCTCGCCATGTCCCTCACGACCTGCGCGAAGCTCCCGTCCCGGCCGTCCACCAGCCTCAACATGCTCTCGTATTCCTCAATCTGCCTGTCCAGTTTCTGCATCTCCGCGTCTTGCGCCCGCCGTCTCTCCTTGAGTTTTTCGTGCGCTGCAGTGACGGCACGCGCCATCGTCGCGTCGGGATTATTCGGGAGTGCATGGCCGTACAGGGCTCGATGCGCGCGTGCACGCACAAGGGAGAGTTTGAGGAGCGCAGCCTCGATAGTGGCCGCGATGACGTCTGCCTGCGCCGAGCGCGTCGCGTGCAGTTGCGGTGGGATTGTCGTCAGCGCGTCGGCGAGTTTCTCCTCAAGGGTTGGGTGCGCCTGGGAGGCAACATGACTGGTCAGGATCGTGCCATTCAACCGGTCATTGAAGCCGAGCGGGAACGAGTTACATGCCTGGTTGATTTCCTCGATGAGGTGGAGCACCCGTGCGCGGCATTCTTGAAGGGTGGTTTTGGCTCGCGCCAGAGCATCTTGCCGTTCGCGTATGCGAGCCGGTAGCTCTGTCGCCGCGTGTATCCGCTCGTCCTCTTCCAAGTCAGGATCATCTACAGAACGGTTCGTAGTTAGCAGTTATTCTGCGTCGAAAGTTGGACACGATGCTTACCCTCTCCCGCGGACCAATAGTCTGCAATGGATAACAAAGTGCGTCGCAGCTCGTTCTCCAGTTGATGACATATCCGGGGACTCCAAGTCTGTTGAAAGCCCGGTTAGATTTCGAATTCAGGTTCCGGGTCGTCACGCCGAATGGTTGGAAACGGCTCACAGGTGGCGGTACGGGCGATAGTTTGGTGAGATCGTCCGAGGACAGACCGCCGGGTGTACGCGTATCCTCGCCGTCCGAGTTACGCAGACTACGGCCTGTGGCTAACAGGCTGGCGAGAGCCAAACTTTGAGGAATGATCTATATCGGAATTGCTTAAGCTTGCGATTGGGAACAGACGCGGTGGTATACACCAGCCAGCGGCATATGCACCGACCTTGGTGGATGGCGTGTTGCAGATGGCGGATTGGAGATGGTCATGGAGAAGCCCGGTCTGGATGCAAAGTCTGCGGGCAGAAACCACTGACATGCCGCTGCCATTGCATCCAGCCGGCTGACTCAGGGCGTTGATATTGCTCGTGGTCTCGCCATCCAGTGCCATAAGCAATTGCCTGTGCAGAAGGAGTCACTGTTCGCCGAAAGAGGGTGGCTTACGCCGGTTCATACCTTCCGTTCTGTATGAGGAGAGCAGATCTAGAGAAGAGTGACTCGGCGATTATGAAGATGGAGCCCCGACGCCATCTACAATCCGCCAGCAGCCGAGACGCGTGCAGTCTGTGCCGCTCGGCATCGCGTCCCGTCACGCGTGACAGCTGCAGCCGAAAACACGCGTGCGTACGGCGTCGGAGTCGGAGCGCCGGCTATCGCCAGAGCTCACTAGTCACTGGACAGTACCAGACGATGGACCCTGGTCAAGTCCGTTCGGGATATCGTAGGTTGACGCATTTCCCCCGGCCTGCAGCCGTGCTGCACAAAATTCTCTGGCTGGCATCTCTGCTTTCCTAAATCCGCCTCAATTCCAGCACGCTCTGCCGAGTTCTTGCACATTCACTCGGCTCCCGGCTACCTGCCAGTGCCTTGTTCTGCCTGCGCATGCCCTCGGCCGTCCCCTCTTTACGACTCCGTACGGCGCGGCATACCTCTTCCTCCACCACATCCTAACTTATAAATCGCCCCCAATTGGCCCCCGAAGTGAGTTCCTCAGCACACATACATCTCATCTCTACACACAAGCGAACTCATCTGCCCTCGCACAACTAGCGCACTTTTAACCAACCTCGAGTCTCTCTCATCCTCGAGTCTTAACCTCCTTTGCCCTCCATGTACCACCACTGGCACCACGCCCACCGCTGCGGCCGCACCACCTCCCGCCTCTTCTGGTTCGTCGTCGGCGCCGGCACCGCGACCTGGTGGCACTGCCATAAGGACTTCCACGCCTGGCAGTCGGCCCATCACTGTGGCCGCGACCGCATCCCCCAGCACGCCTACCCCGCTCCCGGTGCCGCTCCGACCCCCTCTCCTAATCCAGATGCCACCGCCGCCACGGACGCGCAAGGCCCGACGCCTGGCACCCTCGACAACCGCGATCGCCGGGGCTGGGGGCACGGATGGGGACACGGCTGGGGACAGTGGGGCCGGGACAACGCCGCTGCGGTAAACGCGAATGGGAACGGGAACTGGGATAGGTGGGGTTGGGGCAACCGAGGGCCGAATGGGAAGCCGGAGGGCGCATGGGGTCCGGGCATACCGACCCCTGCGAACGAGAGGGTGCAGGAGAAGGACATCATGGAGCAGGCAACGGACACTGTGAGTGCTCGACCTTGGTAACGCTTGGTCTTGCGGATGGCTGACGGGTCGTCGGATTTCCGTTGGTGTTGGAAGATTGCAGACCTGTCTGAGGCGACGCTCAATAACCTCCTGGTCACTGTCGAGAGCCTCAAGGCCGTGAGTCTTCCTTCCTGTCTTCATCCCGGCCGTGACTTGACATGTTAACCTCCTCGCGCGCCGCTTTCTTTGCCTTCAGAAACTTGCCGAGCACCGCGCCCAGCGCGATCAACAAGAGCGCGAGCTCGAGACGCTCCGCGAGGCTCGCGAAGCCAAGTTCAAGCAGTTCGAGGAGTGGCAGCGTCAGCAAGAGCACGAGCAGAAGAAGGACCAGGGCTCGCGCCGCCTCGTTTGATCTCCGAAGCTGAGACTCGAGCACATCCCGGCGTCATCCCCACTATAAATATCTCTCTCCCCTGCTCTTCAGATGTCCTGATTCTATAACAGGACTGTACATACTGTGTACCACCAGCATCTAGCCATTGCCCGCCCCGATGTATCCTTGCTCCCCATCAATCGCTGCGTACATGCATACAACCGCTCATTTCCTCCCTTCTCGTCATCTATCGTTATTCTGGGGCTCGCCCTTCTTCACTCAGCTCACTTCTCACATCGCATACATCGCATCTCTTGTTTGCATCTCATGTCTAGTCTACATAGTGAAGACGCCCTTAAAACAAAATGCGTGACGTCTCAGTCGTTCTGGATCTACAACCGACCTCTCGGCCTAGGTTATCCCGTAAATACATCGCACGTCGTGAGACGCCTTGTAAATGCCTCATGCCCCATGAAGGAAAACCCATGCACACGGGAGAGTATTATACCTGGCCGGCGACGATGTTTATGTTGGGGTCTTCCCGCTGGTTGACATACTTCGGTGCGCGGACGTCGATCTTGCCCTGCTCTTCCGCTACAAATTCAAGCATTTCGGTCAGGAGATGCATGCCAATGGGAACTTGGGAGGAGCAAATGGTCTACGCACGTGTCGCATGCCAGAAATAGATCACAAGCCCAAGGATGACGACCGCGAACGCGATGAAGTACAGCCAATACACTCTGTAATGCTACATGTCACACAGGATCAGCACCCGACGAGTAACACAAGTAGGACGGGAGGGAACGCACGTAGAGGAACAGCCCAAACAGCAGCCCGTAGAAGTCGGAGGACAGCAGGCTAAGGTTGTAGTACGCAGACGACGCCATGCGGTACAGGATCGGTGCCACCGTGTACAGAATGAACATGGCCGACGTATACGCGACGAGCAATCCAACTGCGTGTGCATTAACGACCGATACGGAGGGCAGAGGATACTCTGGACTGACTGGTAGTGCCGTTCCAGCTCGCGGTGGTCATAGCCTTGTGTTCGAGCCCGGCGGCCTGAATGCCGTTGATGAGCACGCCCCACATGCCCAACTGCCCGACGACCTCGTACAGCGGGGACTTGCGGACAAAGAACTCCTCCGTCGCGTTAGCTGTGAGTTGATATTTGGGTCAGGCGGGAGAGACAGTAAGGAGAGGGAGGGAGACGTACTGAATCCATAGAGCGACGCGCCGACGAGCATGAAGACATCGCCCTTGGCGCGGCTGAGTGCCGGCCAGTCCTTGTCCGTGATCTCGTCCGAAGCGACAAGCATGCCGAGGCCACCAATGCAAATGAAGATGCCCTGCGAACCAAAGTAGTGCGCCCTTCAGAAGGTAGGAAGGGAGAGATGAGGGGATGGGTGGGCGTACGAGGAGCTGCGTCCAGTGGTACTTCGGACGAAGGTACAGCCAGGAGAAGAGCAAACAAACGGGAATGGCCCATGCATCGAGCAGCATGCATGAGAGCAGTGTGGTGTACTGGTACGCCTTGACGACGAGGAAGTTGCCCTCGACGTCGCACGCGGCAAGAATGAAGTCTAGCGGTGACATGGTCGGATCCAAGGTCTTGATATAGTCGTCAAAGTAAGAAGGACGGACGTACATTTCCATCCGTCCCTGAGGATCATCCTTAACCATCCCACAAACCCGTACCGGTAGATGGTGTACGGGGTATAGATAACGAATAAAGAGAAGTACCTGCCACCTCCGTCAGCTCCGAACCCACTCTTCCACGGACGTAACGGGGGTTAGGGATACTCACAGGAAGAATGTCTGCGTAGTAGGCAAAGACCAGTTCCGGTTGACGAGCTCCGTCGTCGTCACGTTCGTGCAGGTAATGCAGAGCGAGACGACCTGGCCGGCAAGCAGTGACCACACGAACCGCTTCGTCCAGAGACTCTTGAACCGCGTCAACACGCTTGCGAAGAACGCGCCCCACGACGAATAGTCGAGCGGCGGTCGTGCTGTCGCGTTCCGGTTTTCCGAGTCGTCCTCTGCCTCTGCCTCGGCGACTTTTTGCTCCAAGCTTGAGCTCGACTCTCGGCGTGGATTTTCATCCAAGCGTGACGGACCAGCCTCGTAGGGAGGAGGCTGCTGGTCTACGCCCGCCTTCTTGATGTCCTGGACCTGTTGCGCCATAGCGTCGCTCGCAGTCGGTGTAGCCATAGTGGTCAACGAGAACGAAGGAATCAGGCAACCCAGGGGCCGTTTGTGGGCCTTTTCAGGAACAGAAAAGCTAGGGCGACAGGACCGAACCGAGCCTGCCCACTTGAGGCTAAGTAGAGCCGTCGGAGGAGGACAGACCGGAACACCTCAAGCGACTACAGAGGCCCTGCATTCTGGCGATTTGGAAGGCCCGAAATATTAATCGCGGTCCATTGTCTTTGTCGATTTCTTATCACTTATCAGTTAGCCTTATGCAGGTTCGAATGTGGTTGGTGCGTGGGTTTGTGGCTGATATTTATGACGGATTGGGGGGTTATTGGCCGCCGATTCCCATGCGATTCCATACTAACTTACTTCCCTGATGCAGAGGACTTTCTCTCATCCGGCATAGGTTCATTGGCCGTACAAAAGCACTCCTGACCCATATAGAAGGTCAAAGCGCCTCCCATTCAACTTCAAAGGCGCGCATCGTGTTATTGACTTGGATGACATGGCCATAATATTAACTTCAACAATTATATACGTTAAATATACTTTGTTGTTGTCCGTCAATTCCCACCCTCAGACAGAAGCGCCAAGCACCAGCTTCCTCTCTGCAACCACGACCTCGACCTCATTGCGAGCCATGGCGACAACAGGAGAGGACACTGGTGAGTACGGACATTTCTATCGGGTTTCGTCCTTCCCATTCCATTCTGGAGGCAGGGATGACAGGCGAGTCGACGAGAAGCGCAACTCCCGGCCACCTCATCCTGGTTTTCCTAGCACAGAATTGGGCAGACGGACAGACACAGGCAGACACAGTGTACATCGTGCACGCCTCCCGTATACATGCTTCTTTTTACAGCTTTTACAGCTAGCTCTCCCCCGCTCCTCGTGTCCTGGAATGTCCGTGTTGCATTCTCGTTGCGCAGATTCCACACAGAAAAAAAGAGACAGACCCTCGCCGCTCCCCGTGTTCCGGCTACTGACGGCCTTCAGACTCCAGCAGCATCGTACTCACACACTGTTTTCACCATAGCAGACCGTTACGGCGAACGCCACCACTCCTCCCGCGACCACGACCGGGACCGGGACCGCGAGCGGAGGCACCGCGACGACCGCGAGCACGGACGAGGAGATCGCGGGGACCGCGACAGAGAACGCGACCGCGACCGCTACGAGTCCCGCCGGCACTCTGAGCGGGACAGGGAACGCGAGCCACGCGACAGAGACCGCGAGCGCGACCGCTACGGAGGACGTGGGGGCCGTGAGGACTACGACGAGTACTCGAGACGTCATCGCGACGACGACCGCAGGCGCGAGCGCCGAGGGGGAGGCGGAGGCGGAGGCGGGGGTGGAGGTGGAGGTGGAGGTGCCCCCGGCGGGGGTGAGGAGGACTTTGGCGGAGGGGGGTTCCGCCGCCCCCCACGCGGCGGCGACGAGGACCGGGGCGAGCGGAAGGGGCGGGGGAGGCACCGAGACGGGCTGGGGACACCTGAGAGGAGGTCTCCGACGCCGCCGGAAGCGGTGCCTCTGTCGCAGAGGAAGCGGAAGGCGAGTGGGTGGGACGTGCACGCTCCTGGGTACGAGCAGTACACGGCCATGCAGGCGAAGCAAACAGGTGAGTGACGCAGTCGGTTATCCATATGGTTACACTTGCGCTGGTGGGGCAGCGATGCGATTCGCTGTGGAGGAGGAACTTCACTGGAACCCCAAATCTCCGCGTTTGTGTGGAAACGCTGGGCCCAATGGCATGGGACTGGAGATTGATTTGAGGTCGAGGAAATCTCTGATATGGGTGCAATCACGAGCATCACCCATCACCATTGCCGATTACCTTCATGCCTTCGGAGAATTGCTCTCTCGAACGTCGATGGTCATTGGTCGACATGCGGCCACGGCGTTTCCCGCAACTTCGTTGCATGCAGCAGCAGCCCCTACTTTCCTTGTTGCGTGATCTTGACACTCTAGCGACAGGCCGGGGGTTCATGACATCTTATCAGAAAGGCTGACCATGTTCTCCGCGGCTTAGGACTGTTCAATCTGCCCGGTGCGAACCGAACGCAGATACCACCGATCCTAGCGATCCCAGGACTTCCACCCCCGATGCCAGTGTCGACGTTTGGCATGGGTACTGGCGTCAACCCCAACCTGTCGAGACAGTCCCGCCGGCTGTACATTGGCAGCATCACCCCAGATATCAATGAGCAAAACCTGACGGACTTCTTCAACTCGAAGATGAAGGAGATGAACCTGGGAACCGGCGCGCCGGGCAACCCGGTCTTGGCGGTGCAATGCAACTACGAGAAGAATTATGCATTTGTAGAGGTGAGCTTCGTTTCCGCCATGTGTTTTATTCGGACCGTTCCGCCTAACTTTCCGTAACAGTTCCGTAGCGCAGAAGATGCAACTGCGGCGATGGCCTTCGACGGGATCATCTTCCTCAATGGCCCTCTCAAAATTCGGCGTCCGAAGGACTACGGTGGACCCGACGTCATGGCTCCCAACATGCACGTGCCAGGCGTGGTGTCGACAAACGTCCCAGATTCTGCGAACAAGATCTTCGTGGGCGGGCTGCCAACGTATCTCAACGAAGAGCAGGTGATGGAGCTGCTCAGCAGCTTCGGAGAACTCAAGGCGTTCAATCTGGTGAGAGAAAACGGCAACGGACCCTCAAAGGTGTGTTTTCAATTTAGCAAAGTAGCGCGTTGTACGTTTTCAGGCACTGATCCCATGGGACTGTATTGCTCGCTCGTGCAGGGCTTCGCGTTCTTCGAATACGTCGACCCAAGCGTCACGGACGTCGCCATCCAATCGCTGAGCGGGATGGAGCTCGGCGACAAATATCTGGTCGTGCAACGTGCATCTGTCGGCGCAAAGCCGGGGCAGCCGCCTATTCCCGGACTCTTCGACATCAACCCCGAGATTCCCAAGCCGATCCTACCTGTCGGCGATCTCAACGACTCGCAGGACCGCATCCTGCTTATGCTGAACATGGTCGTTCCCGAGGAGCTGCACGACGACCAAGAATATGCAGACATTCTCGAGGACGTTAAGGAGGAGTGCGGCAAGTACGGCGAGGTGGAGGACCTGCGCATCCCGCGCCCGGGCAAGAAGGACAAGACCAAGTGGGGAGAGGGCGGGCGAGAGAGCGCACTGGCGCAACAGCGCGCCGACGAGGCGGCGGGCGTCGGGCGGGTGTACGTCAAGTTCGCGTCGCCGAGGAGTGCGGGGAACGCGCTCAGGGCGCTGGCGGGCCGGAGCTTCGCGGGGAGGAGCATCATCGCGACGCTTCTGAGCGACGACGCGAACACGACGCCGCCGTTGAATCTGATCTTTGCCCCACAGCCCGATTCGCCTCCCCCTTTGCCACAGGACTAACGTACACAACTGTGCTGAAGGAGGTTAGTGCCGATGGCGAGCTCGTAGGCTTTTCGGTCGTGTGCCGGGTCCGCGGTGGAGGTGGAGTTAGTGTACGGTTCTTGTTCTATGATGACGCTGTCGCCGGAGTGCTGGTTCTGAATGTCTATGTTTTTGGGTTGTGCGCGTATGTATGTTTCCGTGCTTGTGCTGCACAAAGTTTCATGTTTTCACTGGAGATTAGCTACCACTGCATCCGTCACTCGGCGTCCTCCATATCACAACAAGCGATGAGAAGAGAGCAAGACAAGAGGGAACACAGGGTCAGTCATCGGTAAAGAGCAGAAACCGAGGAGAGGCAGGCTCAGAGGCAGAGGCCTATCAGCGCGCAGGATGTGAAAACCAAGGACGGTCGTCCAGTCATAGTATTTTCCGACGTAAGCGCTCCGTGGAGGGAAGGGAGGGACACATGGACGCTGGCCCGCGATTGGACACGTCTGGAAAACGGGAAAGAAAGGCTGCGTGGAACGGCGAGCTTTCTGCACCCGTGGCCAATCGGCCTCGTGTTTCCGACTAGCCAATGCTGGATGGTCGGAGCTCCTACACATGGATTAATTGGGCTTGCGCAGTGGTTGTCCGTTGGCCAATGGCGGACGGGGAAAGCAATTGGCTGATTGGCTGGAGGTCCTGCTGTGCCCCGACGGAACGGGCGACGTCATGTTCCGCCGCGCAAAGACCGTGGGCAGAGTTTCTTGACCTTCCTCCGCCTGTCTTTTACTCTATCCTTTCGCCGTGTCCGTGCAGATATGTATTGGGACGCGATGGCATGCGATTGGATGGCAATACAATCTGGCAGTCGACGCGGCGGATTGGTCGGTTTACCACATTCACGCCGCATTCGTTCCCGTCTCTCCCAGGACGGGGCAGCCTATCGCAGTCCTCCATCTGCTTTCCCAAACGGTGAGCTGTATGCTTCCATTTGCCCTCGTCGCCCATTGCGCACTGAAACGGCCGAGATTCCAGCTCACAGCTGATCCTACACGACCGGAGGAGTACACGACAGATGCCATACATGCATCCTGCAAAGAGGAGCAGCTTTCATGCAGGGAACCGATATCGGATGTCACAGCGATGAGGTTTATGTCGGTGCTTGAGAACGGGCGCCTGTGCGTGAATGTGGACTCAAGGGACATTGGTTGGTCCGCGAGTCTCGCATCTTGCCATCTGGGTGCCCTTCTGCACCCGAGCCGGCACTCACAGCACATCGCACTTTGCATCATCCTTTCCCGTGCGCGGCTCTGGTGGTGCACCCATCGCACCGGCGAGTGCGTGACGGCACTCACGCGCGGGCTTCTCAGGCTATTGGCTGCCACTAGCTCAACGCCGCAGGAAGCACTCCCAACATTCCCTTTCGAGCGGTGAACTGTCGAGGGTCCAATGGCCGCCGATCCCCGACCGCGACCCTGCGTCAAGGACGACGATTGGACGAGAATCCAGCATCCTCCTTGCCTCCTCCTTGCTCGCTCCGCGGACATTCCTCCTCATCCTCAGAAACGCCCGCATCCGCGCGCGCATATATACACCTATTGGCAGCCCCTCCTTCTCCCGTCGTCCATTTGTCATCTCTTCTTCTCCTCCAAGTCCTCAAGCTCCCGCAACAAGCTCATCCACGGTACCGACGCAGATCATGTGGCCCTTCTCCACCCCATCCTACATCGAAGTCTCTACCAGGAAGCTCGCGGCGCGTGAGGACGCCCTCCGTGTCGGACGTGCCCGACCTTTCCTGCCCGATTACAAGGGTGCGGAAGATCGATACCTGCGCGCGACGGGTCAGTCTTCCCGCTTCTATCAACCTTCGTGCTCGCACGGCGCTCAACTTTATCTGTCCTTCTTGCAGCGAAGGAGATCGTCGACCGCATCTCCAAGGGCGAGTGGACCGCGTCCGAGGTCCTCGAAGCCTACGTCGCTCGCGCCGTCCTCGCACAGGACCTCACCAACTGCTTGACTGAGGGTGGGCCCACCTCGCTTGCCCCTTTCCTTAGCACCGAAATGCTGACCAGAACCCTGCTTCTAGTCTTCTTCCGCGAGGCGCGTGCTCAGGCAAAAGCGCTGGATGCTGAATTTGCCTCAACCGGAAAGATTCGAGGACCGCTGCACGGCGTTCCTGTCAGCTTCAAGGATGTCTGTAAGTGATGTTTTGCACCCGAACATCGACTCCCATGTTCTAACGGGTTCCCTGTGTTTTTCTTTGACAGACGACGTAAAGGGATATGACACAACTATGGGTTTTTCCTCTCGCGCCTACAAGCCCTGCTTCGAAGATGCAGAGGTAAGTGGTGTTGTTCGTCCCTGGCTGTGAGCGGTCCGCCAAGGGTCCTGCTCGCGCGACTTTAGCGCTTTAGCTTTAGCGTGTCTGCCCTTCATCCAAGTTCATTGTATAAGCTGCGCTTTTCATTCAGTCTAAGTGGCAGGCGCTATGGTGATTAGAATGGCGGTTGATTGTCGGCGAGTGATCTCACTGGACACCCGACAACCGCTTCCTTATCACAATGATTGCACCTTGTGTCTGCTCCCAGCGCACCGCGTCCCCCCTTCCATTTACAATCACTGACTCAACTTTTACCTAGCTCGTTAATCTTGTTCGTCAAGCCGGCGGAATTCCGATCGCTAAGACCAATGTCGCGCAGCTCGTGTTCTTCTTTGAGTGTGTCAACCCCGTCTGGGGCCGCACTCTTAACCCGTTTAGCCGGTCGTATTCATCAGGAGGAACCAGCGGCGGTGAAGCTGCTCTTCTCAGCATCGACGGTGCTGCCCTCGGGTGGGGTAGCGACATCGGCGGCTCTCTCAGGTCCGTTGATAGTTTACCCGTCAAAATCATATGTTTGATTATGACCGCTGACGTATGTTCGTCCCTGCCAATAGAATCCCTGCATCGTTCTGCGGTGTCTATTCGTTGAAGCCAGGCTGGGGTAGGATTAGCACCGCTGGCGCAGTTGGTACGCGTCCTTCCTAGCACCCATACATTCACTTCGCGACGCCCAACGCCTTCTAGGGCTGGGTTCCGTCAAGTCGCATCAATCATTCTGCAGTGAAGCTGATTCCTACGTCATATAGGGACTTGGCCAGGGTTTGAAGCCATCCGCACAGTCGCAGGGCCAATGGGACGGTGAGTGCCAATATGGGCTTGTCCAATAAGAGTGCGCTTGCTGACGGCCGCGGACATATGAACACCCTCTGACCGATGACATAACACTGCGACTCCGCCACGTTGTTGCTCCGACTCGTGTTGCCACGACGGCCCCACGGGAACACCCCGCGACTCGCGCACGAACGACATCCATTCCCACGGCAGGTGCGTGGAGGACATCGAGTTGGGCTCGCGGATCGTCTTTGGGAAGCAAGGCACCGAGCATGACCCCGCACCGATTCCGTATCGTGAGCCGAACATGCCGCGGAAGCTTCGCTTCGGGTTCTATCTCTCAGGTGCGTGGCTTCCTCCCTCCCGTTGCCTCTCCCTCTCTCCCCTTCCGTCCCCTCCGTCTCCGACAGAGTTTCAGCCGACGCCTTCGGTGCTTCCGGGGTCGCGTCTTCGTGTTCCGTGCATGGCGTGGCCACACTCCGGGGCTCTTGATGTCGCGCCTCATGCCCCCCGCAATGAATCTCGCTGGCTTTAGGCACGGAGCGATGTTTTTCACCCGTTATTCCTGCGTGTCTCCGGAGATGAATGAGAACGTGGTGCTCACATCAGGGGTACAGATAACTATGTCAAGCCCTCCCCGGCGAACCAGCGGGCGGTGCTGGAGACCGTCGACGCCCTGCGTCGCGCAGGCCACGAATGCATCGAATTCTCGGTGCCACAAGGTAGCGTCTCCATGCCCGCGTGCGCCAAGGCCGACATACTAAATCTCAATTGCGGCTGCAGCTAACCGCGCCATGGAGATCTTCATCGGTCTCACGGCCGCCGACGGGTACAAGACCCTCACGGCTGACATGGGAAGCGACCCTGTGGTGAGTCCGAGCGTCGTGCACTGCCCCCGGAGCGGAAAGAACGTGGCGTGCTGAACGCGTTCTACCGGCGACAGGAACCGGGAGTGTCGTCCCTTCTACTTGGCCCGTGGTTGTATGGTGCGTTCCACGTTCACGTCTTGCGATGTATTCGGGATCCTGACGCAACGCGCATTTGTGTCTCTCAGGCTGGGTGCGAAACGGCGCGGCGTGGATGCTGGCGCGGTTCGTCAAGGACGATAAGCTCCCAGGCACCGTGCGTGCGGCGGGGACCAAGTCGGTGCAGGAGTTCCACAAGTGGGTCAGCCAGCGCGACGAGTACGCCCGTATGTTCTACCGCGAGGTGCGTACCTTTCTTGCCTTATCGGACATGACGCGCGAAAATCCAAGTTCTAATACTCAACGCGTCCTTGTTGTACAGGTTTGGGACAAGCACGGGTTCGATGGAATCCTCGCTCCCGTCCTCGCGCTGCCGGCATTGCCTCACGGGTACGCGTCCATCATCTCTTTTCCGCGCCATCGCAAGTTTACTGACGGAGGTACGCCGCACTCGACAGATCCTGCAAGTACCTCTCCGCGCTCGCGGCGGCCACGCTACTTTATAACACGGTCGACTCCCCTGTCGGCGTCGTGCCGGTGACGCACGTCCGCCCCTCGGACGCCGCGACAACCGAGTGGACGAACCCGCGCGCGGGTGCTGGCCACGGCTCGCACGTCGTCGAGAAGCTGCTGTACGGGACCCCCGATGAGCGCGGGATCGGCCGCGGCGGCTTCTACGACGCGGACCAGATGGCCGGCATACCAGTGGGCGTGCAGGTCGTCGGACGTAAGTGGGAGGAGGAGAAAGTTATTGAGATGATGAAGGTCGTGGACAGCGCGCTCGGGCCAAGGCCGTTCGGGCCCTTGTCGTGGCAGCAGCAGGGCCCGTGAGCGCTGGGTGCGCTATGCGAGTTGTTAGGACTCGTTCGCCTTGCTATGCCGATGTGAGTGTCTTGGTGGTTTTCTTCGAAATGTCTTTTTGCTGATGCGCTTTTGCTCTCTTTGTTCAGATTGCGACTACGACTATACTGACCACCTCATGGACTTATTGACTGTTCACGATCCCTCATGCTATGCCATGCTACATGATCGTGAATACCACCTAACCTTACTTTACCTAATTTACAGCGTATATAGTTGACCATGTCAGCACGGACTTCTTGACTCCCCCTCACCAGCCATTTGTACTCAACCCCCGCACTGCATGTTTTTTAGGGTTACTGTTGTTTCTTGTGTACTGCTAACACTACCGTTCACGTGCTTCATGCCATGCTCTATGTACATAGTGTACTTCTCTTCTGGCCATGTACATGCTAGTGTACTTCCGGTTTCAGAATGCAGCATGCGATTTGACGCACTTTACCGATCTGATTTGATTTGTGCAGCTGACAAACGGAATATGGGTGCATATGTACGCAATTCGGCGGCTCCACCTCGATCGTTGAGTAATGCATGATCAGATCCTGCTCGAGTTTTCAAGTTGACCCTGGTAGCAGGTACATACCTCGACCCGGCGGGACGACCCTGAGTGCGATCAGTTCCGAGACAGACCAGATCTCCGCCTCTCAATGAAGCATGAGGATTTCGAAGTTGAGGTAGTTATGGAAGAACGCCACAGGAGCAAAACATGAGGCTTCAGAGTTCTGACTTCTGCTTTGGCCACGAAGATGGCCAGTGGCACTGGAAGGTAGGTCTGCGCCGGAGGAGCGGCCCGCAACGGAGTTGGGCGGCGTTGGGCGTTTCCGAGCGCAGACGGTCAAGTTCGAGTTGACGTTGTCACCGTGAGCGTGCGCACTTGAACGCGATGCATCTCTCTATGTCCGCAGTGGCTGCCCACTCAACCTTCGTTCTCGTGCAATCTACTCCACCGACGCTCTCTATGGTGTACTTTTTATGCCGGTCTGGTCTGCGTTTGATACTCGGCTTGGGTTCTTGAGGACCCTTGGATTCCAGCCATTGAGTGGCAATTGATCGCACTTCCGGTTCTCCTTAAACATCCAGAACATCCCACTCGGACTGTGCTGGACGACGTCAGTGCGCGCTACCCGTTATTCTTGGGGTGCAGCTCGTGGAGATGGCGTTGGAGGAAGCTGGCCAGCCCGAGGGAGCTTCTCGAAACGCCGCCTCCCAGGATCTCACACCCGGCACTGATGGCCACACCTCCAGGCTCGAAATCGCCTTCTCCTTGTGTTTTCCACGTGTAGCCATGAACACTGTCCGCTCGTCATCCAATGGCCGGCCTACGTCGTCATTAAACTCCTCCTGTCTTGGACTCACCCTAGAGTCGGTTGCGTTCTCAGCTGGTGGCCGGTCCCGCTCCAGATGAGATTTGGGTGGCAGGACCCCCTGTGTCTCCGATCTGAGTCCGTTGGCCGAGTCTCGGCTATAAAATCAGCCTCCTTGAATTCTACACATTGATCCTCTGAGCTTGTTCAACACTTGCTCGCGTCCAGTATGTGGCCCTTCTCTACGCCGACCTACGTACAGGTTTCCAAGAGAAAGCTCGCTGCCCGCGCGGTGGCCATCGGTGCGACCCAGGACAACACGCTTCCAGACGGCGCGGAGGTCTACTTGCGGGCCACGGGTAGGTGTGCTTTCACGACCGTTGGCATTGTACATTCCGCTCACTCATAGTTGGGGATGACAACATAGCTTCGGAAATCGTCGAGCATATCTCCAACGGTGAATGGACCGCGTCACAGGTTCTTGAAGCCTACCTCGCCCGCGCAAGCATGGCACACGACCTGACCAACTGCTTGACCGAGGGTTAGAGTCATCGTTCATATCTCAAGCTCAAGCTGGGACGCTCACAGATAGTCGTCACTTACGTTGATCCCAGTCTTCTTCTCGCAGGCCCGGGCAGAAGCAAGAGCGCTCGATGACGAATTCGCTTCAACAGGCCGCATACGGGGGCCTCTGCACGGCGTGCCCGTGAGCTTCAAGGACCTCTGTACGTCCATGATATCTCTCTCGGTAGACAGACGCATCGCGGCGCTGACACGTGTTTCCTGCTTTTGTTTCGTCTCTGGAAGTCGATATTAAGGGCTACGACACCACGATGGGCTACTCGTCTTACGCCGACAAGCCCGCCTCCGAAGACGCGCATGTGAGTAGAGTTTTGCCGAAATGAAACGTCTTCACCGCTCCCGCACTCGTCCCGTTGGACCATATGCATAGGCCCCTTACCCACGTCTCCCATTCGCCAGCTTGTACTAACCGATGCTCCCTTGTGATAGGTTGTCGCGATGGTCCGAGCAGCGGGAGGCATCCCCATTGCGAAGACTAACCTCGCGCAGTTAATGTTTTTCTTCGAATGCTCAAACCCTGTTTGGGGCCGCACTCTCAACCCGTACAGCAAGTCGTACAGTTCCGGTGGCTCCAGCGGCGGTGAATGCGCATTGCTCGCACTCGACGGCTCTGCTCTGGGATGGGGTTCAGACATCGGTGGTTCTTTGAGGTAAATGAATTGGATGACCATTCCCAGCCACTCCCATGCGGTCCTGTCCAACCAATAATACGATTGGACGACAAGGTGACATCTGATTTTACCCACAGGATTCCCGCGTCGTTCTGTGGCCTGTATTCGCTCAAGCCAGGCTGTGGACGAATCAGCACGTCCGGAGCCCAAGGTACGCGCCTCCCCCGACCTTCCCAGGATGCCGGGCGTGCTTCTCCTCTTCCTGTTCTCGGTCGTCGCATATCACCATTTCCTCCCCTTTCCTTCCCGGCGCCCGTCACTCCGAGTCGTCGCTTGTCGCCGAGGCCGCTCGTCATTCGCTCGCTAACTTCCCTTCTTCGCCTCCGTCGCAGACACATATCCTGGCATCGAAGGTGTCCGATCCTCCCTGGGACCAATCGCTCGGTGAGTGCTGCAAACGGCGGAGCGCCGCCTTGTCAGATAGCCTCGCAGATGCTAAGCGGCGGCGTTGTCCGACGATCGTCCCCCGCCCGTACCCATGGTCGATGGCCATTGGCTGGCATGCCTGTGCCTGCGTCCGTCGGGATCGGTATTGGTATCGCTATGTATCTACGTCTACATCTGTGTCTGGTCTCGGGCCACGCCGCGCAGATCCGTGGAGGACATCGAGCTCGCTGCGCGCCTCGTATTCGGCGTGCAGGGCAAGGAGCGCGACCCTGCGCCCCTGCCCTACCGGGACGTCCACCTCCCGGAAAAGCTGCGATTCGGGTACTATCTATCGGGTGCGTCCGTCCCCTCCTTCTCTCCTTTCCCTTCTCCCTTCGCCTTTCAATTTGTATTTGCTTGCTTCTTTTTTGTATTTGTTTGCTTTCGCCACCGGTCATTGCCGTCCATTCTACCAATTCAGCCATCATGTGGCTTCCACAACCACTCTCCACCCTCGGCACGGATTCCCTCGCCATTGAATGCAACGGCGGTCTCACCTATCACCTATCATCGGTGCTGACTCACTTCCTTGCAGACGGCTACGTAAAGGCCTCTCCAGCCAATCAACGGGCAGTCCTTGAAGCGGCAGAAGCACTCCGTAAGGCCGGCCATGAATGCATGGAGTTCCGCTTTCCTCAAGGTTCGTCTTGCGGCGGTCCTCTGTGTCAGATATGCATACAAGGCTTACATCTCTTACAGCTGCGGAAGCGGTGGAATTGTACATGTCTATCACCACCGCTGATGGCCTCAAGACAGTCCAGGAACCCATGAAGGGTGATCCGCTCGTGAGTGCTCGCTACGGGCCCGCTGGCAGCCAGGCATAATCCGAATCGCTGAATCTTTGGCCGCCAGGAACCGGGGGTCTCCGGGACGGTACTCAGCGCATCTATGCCCAGTATGTACCGCACCTATCCTTGTTTCTAACTTTATGAGCTTCGGAAGCCTAATAGCTAACAACGATCGACGCGGATCACTGTGATAGAACTTGCGCGCAAGATCATGGGCTGGGTGCTGAAGAATGTCCTAGGAGACGTCACTTTCGCCCGCACCTTGCTCGACACCCGTCCGTCAACAGTGCGGGACTACCACAAGGCCACCGTCCGGCGGGACGCGTACACTCGCATGTTCTACGAGGAGGTCTGTCGCGCTCATGAAGGGTTGTGTCGTAGCCACGGAGCTGACGGTGGATGCCGTGGTGTCTCAACCTTCAATCAATCTAGGTATGGAATAGATACAACTTCGACGGGATCATCGGGCCTGTCCTCGCGTTGCCCGCCGTGTCCCACAAGTAAGTCCACGATCCCTAACCCTCCCCCCTTTGTTGCCCTGCTCTCCAGCAGTTCGCTGGACGCTCGCTGACTCGCCAACCCCCTTCTCCCTTCCCTCCACCTGCACCAGCGCGTGCAGGTACCTTTCTCCCCTCGCCGCCGCCACCCTCCCCTACAACATCATGAACCTCCCCACGGGCGTCGTCCCCGTGACGCGCGTGCTCCCCACCGACGTCGCGACCGCCGAGTGGACCGACGCAGGCGTGGGTCCGGGGCACGGCTCCTGGCTGCTCGAACGCCTCTTATATGGCACGCTCAGCCGGCGGAAGGGGTACGGGACGTGCGGGTTCTACGACGCGGGCAAGATGGCGGGGATCCCCGTCGGCGTGCAGGTCGTCGGGCGCAAGTGGGAGGACGAGCGTGTCGTGGAGATGATGAAGGTGCTCGACCATGCGCTGGGTCCGAGGGACTTCGGGCCGTTCAGCTGGACGGAGCAGAGGAAGTGAGCTTGAATTGGGGACGAGGCTTGGGCATTAACAAAGTCGGCTCTTAGGAGATTCTGATAATGGACTGGGTTCCGACCGCGGAGTCCTTGATGTAAATATGTATCATTCAATTATTCTCGCAGCGGCTGACGAGGTTATTAATATTGGGGCTTTCTGTCTGGACGTGTGGTCTGAGGACGCCTCGAGTAAAGGCCTCTCGAGCTCGCTACGCTGAGCTCGAGTCAGTGCAGTGCAGCGTCATTGGTTGCTTCTTGGTAGCTCCTTTGGCATGCACCCCGAAGTACGATGCAATTGGCTACCGTATTATCGGCATAGCTCCGAGGGCCTAGGGATTGAAAAGTGATCAGTTTCAGATCGCGACTCGTCCGAAATACTGAATCTTTACGACATTTCGACCTGTATTCTAGACCAGCTGTGCGCGTCTCGGAAGAAAACGGGTCGCGGGCACCTCTTGCAATATGCACGACGGCATAGGGAGGTGCTTCTCGGATTGCAGATGAGCTCCGTGATCGCTCAGAGCGGAGTCCTTTGCGGGTCGAAACTACCTGGATTGGGATTGCTCAACCGAAAGGAAGGAACGGAGGACGGTTACAGGATGAGTAGGGTGGGTATGGGAAAGCAGACGGATATTAAGTGTGCTGTTGTCCGCACGCGAGCAGCACAGAAAGAAGTAGCTGGCTTGGCCATGAGCAGAGCTAGTCTATCTTCTTGCCTGCTTTGCGGTCTGCTCTACGTGCGTCCATCTTCAAACACGTCAGTCAAGCAAGAATAACTACAGATTCTGTTGCCCGACTCACCCAAGCCTTCTTGCAGTCGCGGTATGCCTGGAAGTAGTCCAAGCATTTGTCTCGATCATATTCATTTTTGTTCATGCAATCCAAAGACGCCTTGGTCGCATGCGCGCATGGGCTATTGGGAGTGCGACGGAGGGGTGCCAGCAAGACGGGTAAGTAACGTTCGCAAACAGGCGAGAGAAGTTATTAGCACACGCACTCTACGAACTTGGAAATCTCCTTGTCCTAGTCGTTCAGCAGTAGAGTGCTTAGCCCGCGAGGATGTTCCTGTGATGCGACATACATGGGAGAGGGCGTACTTTGAAATGCTTGAGGTAGGGCTCGGGCTGCACGTTCGTCTGAGGATCGGGGAGGATGACGTCCCTGTCGGCGTCTGGTGCATTCGTCGTTTGCGAAACCATGACCAGCTGCACTCCACAGAGGAACGGATGCGGAGGACTCGGACTCGGACTCGGAGGACGGTTGGCGGCGGAAGTGGCAAGTGCTCTCTCGGCACTCCCCGCTTCCGTACCGCCGTTCCGTCAGCGTGTCAAATGTGGGCGCCTACCACTACCGTACGCCATGCCGCGGCGTGTGCCGGAGTGTCTCGCGTCGAGGAGTGTCAGCTCTGCAGTGTCCTCAGATTCCTTCCACTGCTTGCTTCCAGTATCCGTTTGCTCAACTCTTCGCCTTCCCAACCAAATGCCAACAGAACTCCCGTACGCCGCTGACGCCGAGGAAGCCCTGTCCTACGACGAGCTCGAGGTGCGTCTCATCCCGTCATTGCGGCGGCCACGCGGCTGCTTCTCGCAATACACTCAGAGTTGGGCACTGAAACGCGCTCCCCCGTGTCCGTCCCGTCGTCCGTCCAGGTCCTCCGGCTGCAGTACCAGAAGGAGCTCACGCAGTCTCATGTCACCGTTCAGACCAAGTTCAACTATGCGTGGGGCCTCGTCAAGAGCCCGCTGAGGGAACACCAGGTCGAGGGCGTCCGCCTTCTCCAAGGTGTGTACCAGTTCCCTCCCCCTCTCCCCGTCCCCCCCCCACTGGCCTTTGTCTTTAAAACTCGCTATGGACCGGAACTCACATTACATGCGCGTGTAGAGATATACCGCGCTGAGCCTGCACGGCGGAGGGAATGCCTGTACTACCTCGCGCTCGGGCATTATAAGATGGGCAACTACGAGGAGGCAAGGCGGTTTAATGGTGCGCACTACTCTCTGCACTGCGCTCCGCAGCTACATCTCAGTGACCTTCTCTCGCTTTCCAATCCACCCCTTCTGGGTTCTCTCCTACCTATACGACCTCTAATCTAGCCCTGCTGCTCGATAAGGAGCCGACAAATCTCCAGGCACAGAGCCTGGCCGGACTTATTGACAAGCGAGTGACGAGAGGTACGCGTTTATAGTGCACCGAATCGTACCTGCGTTACAAACTGATGGTGGTGTCTTCAGACGGATACATTGGCATGGCCATCGTCGGAGGTGTCGCAGCGCTCGGAACGCTCGTCCTCGCTTCCGTCATACGGCGAGCATCTCGCAAATAAATGTATGCCTGTGCGCCGTCTGACGATTGCTTTCTCTCTCCCCTCCGTCCTTGTGTACATTTGCGCCGCGGCTACGCCCGACTTGACGACCTACCACCACTCACCACCAAAATCCCATCCGATGACGACCATGAACCGTACATAACGACCCTAACGCCTCTTCTACCACATCCTTGCTGCTCTCCTCCGCGCCGTGATATCGCCTTATTGTTGCTATCGTTCTGGACCTTTGCTACCATTATCTGCTAATTGCGCTATTTGTTTTTTGGGGGTTTCGATTGGGCTGGTTTGCTCACCAGCAGGAATCCAAGTCGCTCCTGATGTCATCGACGATAATATGGATGTCTTTGTACACCTTGCATTCATCTCTCAATTTGTACTTGTATCATAAAGCCGACATATCGTTACACGCCATTCGCCCTTTGCTGCGAGCTCGCGCCCTCTTCTCCTCTCAACTTCGAAGACGTCGAAAGCTCAGCGAGCCCAATACAATGAAATCGTCCATTTTGGATGGGGATGGCGGAGGCTCGAGATTTAATACACGGTTAGACCATATCGTTACAGGAATCATGAGTAAGTATGCGTATGAATGAACAGTAAGTGATCGTAACCACACTAGTCCCTCCGCCCGCAGGCTCACTATGACAGCTCTACACACCGTTGCGCTCACACTCAGCGCGAGACGTGGACGCGTACGGGTGCCAGGGAGTGATGCCCATCTAAAGCATGAAAAACACAGAAAAAATGGCCACGGAGATCCGAGAGAGATTGTCCGTCGAAGACGACAGCAAATGTCTAGGGAGCGGGGGAGGTATGGATGGATGGGTGTAGGTATCGCAGAAGTGGGGAGAAGGCGGCGGTAGAGATGCGTGGATCTATGGCAGAAGAATTGCTGGACATGAGTGATGCGAGACGTAGCGCAGAGATGAGGGGACATGACATGTTTTGAACAAGAAGCCAACACGTCCGGCGTGGTGGACGCCTATACAGATAAAAATCGGAGTGCGGTGGCACTGGTGCAAGGTTGTATAGAGAAGGAAGACTTGCAAGTGGAGCAAGCCGATAACCTATAGCTAAAAGAAAACAGCAGAGCGATGAGGATGATACAGTGTATATGCAACAGTATGGAGGACAACAGTCTTGACGGTGTTGACAGCGGCGATACTTGCAGATAGTGGGGCAGAGGATAGTGGACGCAGTCGATGGGCCATGAGGTTATGTGGGAAGGAACTGAGCGGCTTCGGCGTACATTTCGTCGGGGGTGCGCTTGAACGCGGCGATGCCGAGGAACACAAAGCCGATCAGGACGGCGATTTCGAATACAATCCAGATAATGGCCCAGACGTGCGCACGGGTCTTGGGGTACATTATTGACCATTGGGTCGCGTCTGAGTCGTTGGCTTTGTGGAAGTACTTGTCGTCCGCGATATCCCCTGAGAGAATGGTCTTGAGCACATGATTCCTTACGTGTAATTGGGATCGTGGGACACCTACAGACAACGTAGAATGCGCTGTTACAGAGGCCAATCTTGAGTCAGATGGTATGCGGATGATGTGCAGCCAATTCACGACGTACTTCATTACGCCAATGAGCAAACAGTACCAACGCAGTGCTTGCCTAAGAATTTCCGTCTCGTCCATTGGCTGTCTCCGAAGATGCAAGAAAATGCACGCACCCATGGTCAATGAACCAGAAGCCGATGAGGAGACCCTCGTAAACGACTGTGAGTAGGATGGTTCTGTTTGTACAGGAGCGTGGCAGTGCGCATTGTTCATGAAGAAACCGAGTACACGGATGGCAATAAGCGCCCGGACAATAGGATATTCGGGGGGCACATGGTGGGCGCGGTCAGAGAAAGCGCAAGCACAACGACGAGCTGAATGAAGAGGACGCACAACTTGTCGCGCACTAGGGCAAGGGGTGCGACGAGCCCGATCCCAATGACGAAGCTCATGATCTTGGCCACGAGTGTGTCGAAACCGGCCATAATGAAGAGACCTCCGAATATGGTGGAACCGACGTAACCTGCTGCGAGGATTGTCGGGGGGTGACCGCCAGAGACTATTGTTGCCCCGCCGGCGTCTGGGTCTATGGAGACTTTCATGACCGACCCTCCGGTTAAGACGGCCTAAGGACATCTGTCTGGGAGAAGGAAAAATACGGGGGACGATGAACACTCACCATGGATATGTGGCAGAGCTCATGCCATCCTATTGTGAACAGCTTGAGCGGTGTGATGACGACTCTGGCTCCTGGGATGACCCATGCCGCGAAGATAACCACGGCGTAAACGACGATCTGTGTAGAGGGTGAGGACGGTGAGCCGTTGGGTCGGAACTAGAGGGCGACGTACAACATAGAGTACTGGCACCTATCGCAAGATAAGGAGAAGGAGATTAGCTCTAGCTCGGCTCAGAGAAGGGAAGAGGACGAACCTGGTCGTGAGTCGGGGCGATGGGACTCATGTGCGGCGCCGGGGGAGCGACGGGAGGACGGGGCACGTAGGAAGGGTAGGACATGGGAGGGAGGGCGCTGGGACGGTACTAATACAGAGGGTTAGGATTTCCAGCTCGCCGGCGACCAGCACGTCGAAGTCGCCTTCGCAGGCAGGGGAACCGGCGAGAACGTGCAACAAGCTCCACGGCCATGCAATCCCTTGGCGACTCGGAGTCCTTGCACAGTCCGACCACAAGTCGCACGCGGTCACGCCCACCAGCCTCGAGGCGCGTTTCTCTCTCTGCCAGTGCCAGTGCCAGCGCCACCCACGCTGACAGACGCCCATAATCGAGACGCGTCAGTCACGTGTAGCACGCGACCAACTTTGTTGACACCCAGGGCGGAGTTCCAATCGAAGCGCGCCATATAAGCCACTCTCGGCGTCGCGTTCATCCACCACTCGTCCCTCTCCTCTTCCACCACTATCGTCACCTCTCTGCGCACCCCACGCACCTCTAACAAATAAATATGGTACGCATACGCACATTCCATCCGTTGTGCGCTGCATACTCACTCAGAATTCGCAGTCTGGCAAGGGAAAGGCGTGCGCATCCAAATACCCCCAACCTGACGCGTCAGATACTCATACCGCACCTAATACAGTGGCAAGTCCTCTTCTGGCAAGGCTGGCGGTGAGGCTGGCAAGTCCCAGTCCCGTTCCGCGAAGGCTGGTCTCCAGTTCCCCGTCGGTCGTGTCCACCGTCTCTTGAAGAAGGGAAACTATGCTCAGCGTGTTGGTGCTGGTGCTCCTGGTGCGTCCGCTTTTCATTTCGGCTCTAGTCATGTGGTTGATAACGAGCGCGGTGATTCTCTCGTATAGTCTACCTTGCTGCCGTCCTCGAGTACCTTGCCGCCGAGATTCTGGAGCTTGCGGGCAACGCCGCGCGTGATAACAAGAAGCAGCGTATCGTCCCTCGTCACCTCCAGCTTGCTATCCGTAACGATGAGGAGTACGTATACCGATACAGATATCACTCGCAACGCATAACTCATTGTTATTCAACTCAGGTTGAACAAGCTTCTGGGTGATGTTGTCATCTCGCAGGGTGGTGTCGTTCCTCACATCAACCCCGAGCTCCTCCCCTCAAAATCCAACAAGGGCAAGAAGGAGGGCGCCTCGCAAGAGGTGTAGACTGTCTTGCTGTTGTCTTGTTGGTTTCTTCATCTCGTTTGTGTCGTATCCTTTCGGGATTTGTACAGTGTATTACCTTTCGTATGTGCCTCTTAATCCGTACTCCAACACGCCATGTATTATAAGCTATGAATCTTTCGCAACCCTCGGTGTGTGTACAACTGAAGGAATTGTGCATTGTGGTCCATCTACAGCATAGGTGTTCTATAGATGAGGAGAGGTTGGTCTTCAAATCCCTCAGCTTAGAGCTATGTTAGTGACTTTCAGAGCTTGCAGCGTATGCAGCACTTGTTACTATATGTGCGCGCAATGACCAATTAGACTATTTCGACCATAGAGATTGAATTGCATACGCATTATAACGTAGGTATCATGGAACACATGTAATGAAAGCCGACTCCTGGAAGACTACCAGCATCCTAAGGAGTACGACCAGTACCACGACTAGTACCGATGCGTCCTCAAATGAAAACATTTGAACCGTCCGCCCAGACAGACTAGATAGAATACCATAGATAACTCGCCTCTACACCCACCAAGTCACAAACCATCCCCCCTGCCCTAATCACCAGTGTTCCTCACACACATCGTTCCCCCTTCCGTTCACTCGATGATATCATCCTCCGCATCGCTCGCCATCGTCCTGCGCGACAACTCCGACACCCTGCTAATACTGCTCCGCTTCGCCATCGTCCTCGTCCCAGACCCCGCGCGCTTCAGGTTCGCCCCCGCCCCGTTGCTGCTTGGGAACACGCCCTGGCTGCCGGGTGGCGACCCCGGGGACCCCGGACGCCCCGCGAACTGGCGATGGACGGGGCTTCCGCTTGCCCCGGACGGACGCGGGCCTCGCGAAATGCGCGGCCCGCGCAGGCGATTGGCGTCGGTGCCAGTCCCAGCAGTTCCTGTCATACTCTTCGACGGGGAGGGGCTGCGCGAGCTTCCGGGCGTCGTGGCGCGAGGGGAGCCCGCGCGGCGGAGAGACGCGGGGACAGCGGTCGGCGCCTGCACGGGCACAGGCGCGGGCGTGGGCATGGGCGTGTCGAGGGGCTCGGCGAAGTGCGCGGGGCGCGTGGGCGGGGGCGACTCGGGCTCGGGAGGGGGCTCCTTGAACTGCGGGCGGGGTGGGAGGTCGTCCGTCTCCGGAGGCGGCTCCTTGAACGTGGGGACTCCCGCCGGAGGATGGGGAGGTGTGGCCGTCTGGGTGGGGAGCGGAGGAGGGGGAGGGATGTTCTTGGGGAGAGGTGGAGGAGGGGGGATACTACTGTAGTCGGGCGTGGACCTGTTGTCGTTCAAGGTGATGTCTCCGGGCCGAGGTGGGGGCGGTGGAGGGATGGTGAACTCCTCGGGCTCAGCTGTGAAGGACTGCGGCTCATCATGCACAGGCTTAGGCTCGTCGACGAACCGCGGAGGGTTTTCCGGGACTCGAGCCAAGACGTTCGAGTGCGAAGTGGTCGAAGGAGGAGGTGACTGCGATGTCACGCTAGCGGAAGACTTGTTGACCTTGATACCACGCTGTTGAAGTTGCTGGACATGGAGCTCCTTGAGGTCAGCGCCAGCTGAGATGCGCGATCGAGACATGCGCATGTCGACGGGGCGCGTACGGCGGCGCACTGGGACCTTACGGTCCGACTCGCGTTTCTTTTTGAGGATGGCAGGAGGCAAGATTTGGTCGTACTTGTTGATGAGATCCATGAACAACACTAGAGGAGGATGTCAGGGGATGATTGGAACTAGAGAAATATAGGGACATACAAGTAGGGTGACGATCCTGTATCGAGTAAGTGTTCTCCTGCTTGGGCCGAAGGACGACTGAGAACGGACGACAAGTCAGTAAAAAGACTGATCCTAAGCATTACCCACTTACTGCGACCCATGCTCAATGCCAGCTTCGTAACGTAGACCTCATTGGACTCAGCCTCAGACTCCGCCGTAGACTTGATCAAACTACAGAAGGTCAACAGTTAGACTGCCTCCGCACATAAGATGGTGGCTCACTCCTTCAAGTGCTTGATGAGAGCATCCAAGACGAGCAGATGGATCTTCGGAAGCTTGAGAAGCGCGGCCTGAACATCCTGGATGTGTTGCTCATCCGAAGGCTTGGCATCGCCCTTGTTGCTACCCACCGTAGGGTACACCTTGCGCAACTCATCCCAGCCTTCATACATACAGAGCGGTGGATCCAGCTCGAGCGCCCACAGCTTCACGCCGCTGGCAAGCACAGGCGCGTCGTACTTCTGGAGCAAGTCGTGAGGAATATCCTCCTCGGGTGGGACAGCGTTGAGAGTCTCGCGCAGGTGATGCACAGCCGGTAGCGGGACCTCGTAGATCCACGTCTTGCGCTTCTCTAAACGAACGATTATTATTATCAGTAGGCATAGGCACGCCACCTGGGGATATACTCACCCATATCATTGGGAAGCCTAGCGTACGCCTCCTCGAGCCCAGCAAGGAGCGCCAGCAAGACAGGCGGGAGCTCCTCCTTCCTCTCCCCAGGGCTCGCCGCGTTCCAGTATGCCCCATCCGCCCACCTGCGCAGGTCGATCCCAAACACGACATCATTCTCGTCGTGCGAGATGCTCTCGTACACCTGCGCCTGCGGGCGGAACGGCCCCGTGCGGCAGCGCTCGATGAGCACCTTGATGTCCTGCTCGGGCTGGTACGCCGCGACGAGCGTCTCGACGGTCTCTCCCGACGTCTTGTAGCTGCCGGAGAGCTTCGCGAGCGCGGCGTGGTACTGCGTGAGCACCGTCTTGACCGCACGCAACCTGTCGAGCTCCCACTTCTGCAGGTTCTTGAGCGTTTCTTCGATCCGCTCCTCGAGCCCGAGCCGCTGCCTGTCGAGCTTGCGGACCGCGGTGCGGTACTCCTTGTCCGCACTGTCGGCCTCGCGGCGGGCACGGACGTGCGCCGGCTCGCCGCTCGCTGCAAACGCCTTGGAGACGAGGCTGGCGAAGCCCCCCGTGCGGGCGGCGACGTTCTGCGCGATCGGGGTCAAGCGCTGCTCGATCGGGGTCAGAACCTGAGCGGACGTATTAGACGCCGAGGACTTTGCGGTGGCGGCGGCGGCCGGGGCGTCGAGGCTGAATGCGCGCGGGCGGAACTGATAAAACGCGTCGTCGGCGTTCTCGAAGTCGTTGCCGAGCTCCGCCACACGACGGAGCAGGTTGTACTTCTCGGTCAGCACGCGGCCCACGACCTCGGCGTGGTCAAGGTTGCCGTTCAGAGCCTTGACGTTCTCGTTGAGCCAGCTCGCGAACTCCTCGCCCGAGAAGCAGTCCTGGTACTCGCCGAGTAGAGGGAAGCGCACGGGGCGGAGAGGCAACTCTTCCTTGGCCTTCTTGAGCATCGCCGAGACGTCGGCCGCGGGCATCAATATGCCTGCAAGGTCCATCGGAGGAGGTGGCGGAGGAGGGAGAGGATCTGTCTCAAGCTTCGGCGGCGCTGTCTTTGCAGGGGGCATCGGCGGGTCGAGCGGAGGAGGCGACATCATGCGCTGAGGTGTGCCTGCCCTAGATCTGACATCACTTGCGCGACCCTTTCCCTTGTCGACCTTCGGGGTGTGCTTTTCTTCTTCGTCTGCATCGAACTGCACGTCTGGCTTGGCAGGCGTCTGCTGGACGCTAGTGGACGCATTGAGCCTGAACTCCTTGAGGCGCGCGGTGATGCGCTCAGACATCGTAGCTTGCCTCTGGGGAGTGCGAACAGCGGCAGGGTTCGCGCCGAGGGGCTTGAGCTTCGGCGAGGTGTACTGGTCGCCAACGGGATGGGTGATCGGCGCAAAACGAGCGCTGTGACGATCTGCGTTGGTACTAGAGTAAACCTCATACAAAAGCGACACGCACTCATCCTCCGCCTCATCGGCTTTGCGTGTCTTGCCCAAGTAGTCATTCTTGAGTTTCGTAACCTAAGCATACAAGTGAGTATTAGAGAACAAACGTAGCTTTCAGTTGGCGCACCTCAGCCTGGCCAATTTCATAGTCGTAAAGATAGCCCTCAAGCAGATTCGCCTTGCTCGCAAGCAGACGGTCCTATACATACACGATAACGTTAATCAGCTCCTTGACTGCCCAAGGCGGCCACGCACCTTGTGACCAGTGGCCCACTTCTCGAATGGTTCCACGACATTGCCTTGCAACTCTTTCGCAACGCTGTCGTGTAGGGCACCTTGCGCCGCCGCCTCCTCGCGCATACCCTTGAAAGTCATAAGTAATGACGCGCCATCGTCTCGCTCAAAGACCGAATCTAAAATCAGGACCTTAGGAATACACGCAGATGTCAGAATAGGGTTCACGTACCAGGTGGCGGATCAGCCTTCAAAGTCGCGCCAATCGTGAGCTCAGCAGCAGCTCTTTGCTATAAGCCCCTGTCAGCATACCATAAAACTCAAAATGATGATTCCAAGAAGTCTCAAATAAAAACGGCATGGCCTGCCGGCAAACGACATCGCAGTCTGAGGACGTAGCTGAAACAGACTGTGTGCTTTGGATCCTTGCACCTCATGCTTGTTCTCCATGATTATACAGAAAGAACAGCCTCAATCATATCACACACATCCACCAATGGCAATGCAGATCCTCGGTAATTACACCGACTTCCACTGCGCCAGGCGGAGTACGCGAGCCTCGAGGCGACCTAACCGAGAGAAGCTAAACTTGCGTGGACCATGCTCTAGCTGCCTGGTGGACAGACAGAAACGCGCTTCTCAAACCAATAAGTCCAAACCAGAGGTGTCAACTCGCTCAATATGTGCTGTTGCATGAACGAGCCGAGATGGAAGCCTCTGCAGGTTTAGCGGACGCGCAAGCATTGCGAACCCGCTAATGTCCCGAGAGTCTTCTATGCACCATGCGAATATTCGAAGCGAGATTCGAGAGAAGACAAGCCTACTCACGCGCATGAACTTGGCGATCTCAGAATTCTCCGCAACGCCCTGCAGTTGCGAGCCACCATGAGCCGTTGATTACGCATGAGAAACACGCATTGACGTACCTTCTCCAGTTCAGCATAAAGGACCTCCAAGCCCTTGCGATAGTCCTCCGACCAGAACGAGTTCGAGAAGGTCAGCGGGAGCGACAGAACGGCCATCGTGTGTCGTAGGCGCGCAAACCGAGGGTATGGGTATAATCAGAGTCCCAGGCGAGCAAAAAATCACAGTAAGGGGGTCCCAAGAGGAAGGAGTCGCGACCGTGCGTGAGAGCCAAGGCAAGATATAGCACTTGGGAGTCAGTGCGTCCGGTACCGCAGTGGAAGTCAGGGAGCGGACGCGTTGAGCTGGCGTGTTATATGGCCGTCCGCGGGGAGGTGAAGGGCGCCGCTGGGAGGGCTTTAACGGGATGGTGGTGGTAGTGTTGAGACAAACGCGCAGGACAGGCGTGCGGTGCTGCACTGGCTGGAGCGCTGTTTCACATCCGAGTGTGCCGTCCTCACCGCCTCATATGTCCGGCGATGCCCAAATAGAAATAGAAGGTGAACGACACTACACACTACAGTACAGAGCTAGCATTATCGGCTGCATGGATAGAAGACCGCACGCGCGGCGCCCGCTGACACTGGATTCTCGTCCCTCCATGCCTCCACCGCGTGCTGGTACTATATGGGTCCAATGAAAAGCACCCATTCGGAGCGTCATAGGATGAACACAAACTGCTAACGTCTATAGACGTATGATCATCAAGCCTCAAAGCCCCATGTTAACCCTCAGGACATCAGCCTCATGTGTTCTGATTCTGAACAAGGCACAGGCCCACGGTCATGGTCCGCGATGCGGGATGCATCGCATGCCGTAATACCGAAAGGATTCAAAGCCATCTCAAACATGAATGCGTCCGAGGGTAGCGAGCGGTTGAACGTTGATAGCGTGCGACGGGTGGTGGTGGTCCTGGAATATTAAGCATGTCTGTATTACAGTACGTAGTCCTCTAGGTCATCCTCAGCAGCCTCAGCAGCTCGGGAGCGCGCTCCTGGTGTACGAACACCAGTCCGGCCTGCACTGCCATACAGTACCTCCGAGTCGCCGAGCGACACAGGTGAATATGGGCTTTCCGCACCCTTCGCCTCGAACACGTTCCCTAGTGTGTCAGGGAATGTGGACGTTGGGAGCTGCACCATGTGTGGCGGTTGTCGTGTCAGGTAGAGCCTCAATAACGAGTCTTCTGCCGCCTGTCAAAATAACGCTGTGATCAGCTCAAGGCCCAGAATAGGGAGAGCACAGGTGTGCTTACCCGATACTCAGCCATTTTCAAGGAGCTGCCGAACCCTTCACCGAGCTTGTCGGCGCCCGAAAATATACCAACAACGAAGACGGGCGAATTTGAGAATCGACCAGTCTCTTTAAGCAATCTGTGAAGTTGCAGTCAGACTCTCATATGTTCGTAACGTGAGGGAGCTGATATTGTAGGAAAGAAATGAGGGGGGAGAAAGCGGGACAGAAGTTGAAGACCAGCGTCTTTGGCCCTAACACTTAGCCAATAAATCGGCCTTAACAAGTGTATGTCTACAGCGGGTCACGCAGGCCACGTCCTACATCCACGGTCTTATCACATAAACACGGAAACTTGGCACCAGGTTATGAGGCGACTACTATCTCAACCTCCCGTCATGGTGAAGCGGGTGGTAGTATAGTATGAAATGTGACTATCCACCAGAAATGCATTTGCCAAGGGCAGACCGGAACAGACGGCACATCAATCCTATGCTCCCGTCATGACAGCCTAACTCACTAGCTGAGGGGAGCTATCGTTCTATGGCAAAGACATTCAGGCGGCAACGACAAAAGACTGGCGCGCACACGACGCGTCGTGGAACGGCCACCACGATACGCACGCACACCTATGCGGACGTTCCCTCGCCACTGTACGTCGGGGTCGCAGGGGATGACATACGACAAGATTCCGAACGAGACCAAAAGCATTGAAACAGGATGGCGGGGAGAAAACACACCTTGAAACAGGACGTTCCCTCCCAAACTTCGCGACCGTTGCCAGCAGTGTCTGCTTCGGGTCCCGGAACTTCATCATCCCCCGCAAGTCAACATCCCTGCTGAAGAAGAACTTCTCCGCGAATCTTCGTGCTGAGCGCAATGACCTATACTGGTAGACCAAGGCCGTGAGCGCTCTCGGCACGGATGCCAGCGCGTCACTATGTAGCACGGGGGACTGCGTTGAACTCCCGGGCTACACGCCCCATGTTAGTGAGATGAAAGACAGAGTGTAAATGACACGTACCGAACGATGCCAACGCAGAATGGGCATGGCCCCCATCTCACGCGCGAGGTTCGCGCAGGTCGTCGGACCAACGTGTGCGCTGACTGCGGCCTTCATGACGCGGGTGGGGAGGTGCGGGTACGACGAGTTGACAAACTCGGTTGCAAACAGCCCAAGAAGAGAGTTGCCGAGTGTCGCGAGGGATGCATTGGTGGCAGGGAGTGGTTGGTCGGGATGCTGCTGGTTGTGCAGCTGGACGAAGGACGGGTGGGTGCACGCCTGCTGAATGATCTCGGTGGATGGCACGACCTTGCCGAGGCCTACCCTATGTGCGAAGGCGGCGAGGGTGGACTGGGGCGGAGGTTGTGACGCAGCCCATGACTGTGCGTCGAAGACGGTGGGGGGAGCGGCCCTGCCAGCGGAGAGGAGAGACTGCTTTGGAGGGAGAGCTTTTAGGTGTGAAGAGGAGACGTGGGCGAGCTTGGAAGCCGTGTTCGCGACCTTGCGCTGTGCATAGCCCATGAGTGGATGTCGACCTCCGCCAGCAGCACGCGCTCTATGAAGTCCAATTTTTGGACGCAACCAGTCTCTTGACCCACCATCGCGATCCTCCGGACCCCGGATACTCCCGGATGCCTGGGCCACTTCCCGGGCGCTCAACTGAAGAAGCCTGGAGGGGATCCGCACATTGCCTCTTGCCTCCTCCATCCAACAAGACCTGTAACCAACCAGTAACAAACATGGATATGCTGCATGCGGCATCCTTAATCACTGGGTACAGACCATGAGCTGAACATGTTCCTCAGTGGTTGTCCTCGACTCCTGACGTGACTTCTTTGGACCATAGCGCCCTTCCGCAGCTCCCGCCTGAGGCCTGAGCAACCTCTGGGCGAGCTGGATTCCTATCCTTCTCTTCGAGTATTCGCGGTGTCGAAGAGAAGGTCCAGCTGGCCTCGGCTTTGTTCAACCATCTTCTGGATAACGCCTTACGTCGTCAACTTCCCCACCTTCTTCCTCATCCACCATGTTCACATGGTCTCGGGTATATATATATTGAGTCGGACGCTACTCTGCCGCCGGCGCGGGGTTTCCGTGACTAGCACTTGACACCCTCGCTCGGTTTATCTTCTCACCCATCTCACCACCATGTCCTTCAAGGGCGAGTATACCGCCGTATCCCTTCTTCCGTCGACTGCAACCGAGACCGCGCCCCGCAAGAAGGGCAGTTGTCGCGCAGGGCTCGCGGTTGTGAAAGTCCTCTTGATCGGTGTTGGCGTGTGGGTCTGCTTGCATGCAGTCGGTATCTCTCCCCTCCCTCGCTGTCTGACCGGTCGCCTGGAGTCGGAGCACCGCTGGAAGGCCGAGGAACAGTGCGCCCAAGCGACCGCCGTATTCCCCACGAGGAACGCAGAGTTGTGGAGTTCTCTGGGCGATACTTATGGTACCGACACGTTCAAGTCGCGTGCGGTCGAATGGCTTGGTGGCGCCGTTCGTGTTCCGTAAGTGTAGACCTTGTTTTTAGTTATTCGGGCGAGTTGAACTGAACACGCTGCCTTTTGTTCTACAGGACTGAGTCTTATGATAAGATGGGTCCGGTTGGTGAGGATAAGCGTTGGGAGGCGTTTGGGCCCTTCCACGATTATCTACTCAACGCCTTCCCCTTGACGTAAGTGTTCCATGCCGGGTCTGCCAAGTCCAGGTCTGACGGGAACCGACACGCAGTCATTCGTCGCTCGAGCTTACGAAGGTCAATACATACGGCCTGGTGTACGCATGGAAGGGCTCCGACGAGTCCCTGAAGCCACTCCTTCTGCTCGCTCACCAAGACGTTGTTCCGGTCAATCCCGACACCGTGGACGAGTGGACACACCCCCCGTACTCTGGCTACTTCGATGGCGAGTAGTGTTGTATTTGGAGTCAAAAATCGTCCTCTGACAATATTGACAGGCGAACGTATTTGGGGTCGCGGGAGCTCTGATGACAAGAGCGGCTTGATTGGCATCTTGTAAGCCATTACACGCGTAGCCTTGTCTACTCACTGACTCAGAGCTATAGGTCATCGATTGAGTCTCTCCTCGAGGCTGGGTTCCAGCCGACCCGTGGTGTCGTCCTCGGGTTTGGCTTCGACGAGGAGACTAGTGGCCTCCATGTGAGTTTTCCGGACCTTAATTTGCAGTCATGGTACCTGCCAAACTCGAATGTTTTTGGTGCTTGCGTTGTAACGAGGGGGTACAATGGTGTCTTGAAGCGAGGTTGCTATGCAAAGAGACTGTGAGTTGCATAAGCGGCCACTCTGGCGCTGATCTCCCACGAATCAGGCGACCAGCGCGGGAGTTAGCAGGACTGCTCATTAACAGTCCGATGAATTGTGTGCTAAACGTTATTCCTTGCTAACATCGGAGCTCACAGGGTGCAGCTTCCATCAGCAAGTATTTGGAGAGCACATACGGTAAGAACTCGTTCCTGCTTCTCGTTGATGAGGGTGGTACGTGTTCAATGAGTATCGCAGTGGGGAGCAATGACCCACTCCCGTAATAGGAGGATTCGCCAGCGAGTATGGCGGTGTCGTCGCCACGCCCGCTGTCGCTGAGAAAGGTTACCTCGACGTTCGAGTCGAAGTGACCTCCCCTGGTGGTCATTCTAGCATTCCTCCCGAGCACACGGTATAGTTTTTATATAACTTCGACTTAATACTGTCTACTGACTAGATTGCAGACAATTGGCATCCTTTCGCAACTCCTGGTGCATTATGAGGAGAATCCGTACGAGGCCCAGCTCTCACGCGGCACCCCAATGTACTGGAAGGCACAGTGCCTTGCCGCCTATGCGCCTGAACTCCCTCACAAGCTCCGCAAGGACCTCAAGAAATCTGTCAAGTCCGACAAGGCGCTCAAGGCGGCACAAAAGGAGCTCTTTAAGAGTCAACCCTTCCACGCGCTTGTCGGAACTACACAAGCCATCGACCTGGTGAACGGCGGCGTCAAGACTAACGCCCTGCCTGAGCGAGCCTGGGCCGTCGTGAACCATCGGATTGCCACTGACAGGTTCGGCCTTTCGATCACGTCCAACATCCATCTTTCGATAAGATAACTAACTTCCGGCCACAGCTCGGTCGCCGCTGTTCAGGCACACGACACGAAACTCCTGAAGAGGCTTGCTCACCAGTTCAACCTGTCATACACTGCGTTTGGTGCTCAGGTGTCCGAACAAGATGCGCCAGCTTACGGCACGCTTACCATCAGCGACGCGTGGGGTGCCGCGCTGGAGCCTGCTCCAATAAGCCCTATTGACGCGCGGGAGTATGCTTTGCTGTCGGGAACGATCAAGGCGACGTACAATGCGCACCGCAGCCTGACTGGGGACGACAACGTCGTTGTTGCCCCGGGCATTATGTCAGGGAATACGGGTGCGTGTCATGTGTTATCTCCGAGCGACAACGGAAGATTACTGCGGCTGACCGCGGTTCTCCCTTCTTGACTTGCACAGACACTCGGTGGTATTGGGCACTCACCGAGCACATCTACCGCTACAATCATCACAACTCTGGCAATGCAACGTCCTTGGCCAACGGGGTGCACACGGTCAATGAATGTGAGTACCAACTTGCTCTCGGAGATGCGTCTCTCCCGAGCTAATCGAAATTTGCAGTCCTTGTAGCCGATGGTTTCTTGGAGCAAATTAGGTTCTTCACGACTCTGATTCTGAACGCTGACGAGTTCGAGGCCTGAGGGAAGCGAGTCCCCCTTTTCCTTGCTCCGAACCCGACGGCAAGGAGAGGGATCGTATATAGCAATTTTGTTTGCAAGTGCGGCCGATTGCTGTGTAAAATTCTTAGTGACACCGCCAAATGAATGTATTTACACTGCTTTCGCGATAGAAAACCTCCGGTGTGCTTGCATGCTTGATATGATCTCTTGCAGGTTGCTTTTTGGGGCCATCTGAAGGCAGTGGACGTTGACGCAGGGGCCGAAACTGCGACTTGAGTGGAGTGCGGCGGATGTGACACGGTGCCACGTGGGTTGAGTCACGGAGGACGGTGTAGCGAAATTGGAGTTCCGGATTCATCGACGTCGAGATTGAGCTGGTTTCCGTCTGCTACAGTAATACCCTCTGGCTACCTTCGCCCGCCCGCTAGCCGTCCCAGAGCGCCGTCGTCGCAGCCATGAGCGGGCCTGACCACCAGAATCAGCACCTCTCCCTCTCCTCCCAGTCGTCGAGCACTAGCAGCGACTCCGCTACCCTCGTCTACACGGCCATGGCTTCTGACCTGGGTTCAGACCACGACCTCGACCCCCCTCCCACCGCTCAGTTCAATGGCGGCTCCTCTTCGCCCTCCCGCTCGGAGCTCCATCCCCCAGATCGCAACGTCCCTATCAGGGCCGCTACGCTCGGCACCCCGCACGACCTTGATCAGCGGCCGCTTGCCCGCGGGGACGACCGGCCCCATGCTCGCAGCGAGGACCTCAACCACTCCTCGTCCTGGGCCGCACACGATCCCTCGTTCACCGACCGCGCGCATACCCAGTCCCCAGCCCCCGCCTACATGGCCTCCAGTCGCCCAGGCACACCCGGCAACGGCTCCACCCACCCCCCCCTCCCTCAATCCTCCTCCGATCACTCAGAATCCTCGCGGAGCAGACCCCGGAGCGTGCACTCAGACTCATCTCTCGGTTCGGATCCCCCCACACCCGGCGGCAGCCAGGTAGGGGGTGCGTCGACCACGACGCATACCAGTACGAGCGTTGCTAATATGTGAGTCTTCCTTCTCCTTTGCCCTGTTGTTGCGGCCGGCACTGGGCGTATGCATGGAGACTATGGGATAGAGCCGTGGGCTGCGGTCAAATTCCGTGCCTTTGGCCGTTCACAATAGCTGTGAGGCGGGGTTAACGACGGCATTTCGCTCCCCCTTGTGGAATCTCGCCGCCATGTTTACGTCTGGAGCATCCGGGGGAGCATGATTTTCAATTACGTTGTCTAACTTTGCGGATCCACTAGACCATGTGCGGCCTGCGGGAAGGCCATGCAAGGCGCGTTTGTACGGGCTCTTGGCGCTGTATACCACCTTCAATGTTTCAAGTGCATGGTAAGGGGTTGTTGTTACTGCCGGGGTCGATCACAGTCGCACTGACACTCGCACAGGACTGCGGTACTGTCGTAGCGTCGAAATTCTTCCCGATCGACGGTCAGGATGGGAAGCAACACCCGCTTTGCGAACGGGACTACTTCCGGCGCCTGAACCTGATTTGCGCGAAGTGTGGGATGGCATTACGCGGAAGCTACATCACAGCTTGCAGTAAGTCCGCCTCGTCGTTCTTAAGGCGGTCGGGAGATTGAACGCGGGATTGCAGACAAGAAGTTCCATGTCGAGCACTTTACGTGCTCAATATGCCCGACACTTTTTGGTCCCCAGGACTCTTACTACGAGCACGAGGGGGACGTGTACTGCCATTTCCACTACTCGACACGATACGCGACCAAGTGCGCGGGCTGCAGCAGCGCGATTCTGAAGCAGTTCGTGGAGATCAACCGAAACTCGCGGGACGAATGTTGGCATCCGGAATGCTACATGATCAACAAGGTACGGTTATTGAATGCTCCCTGACAACCAGGGCCCTCATTGTTCTGCGCCAGTTCTGGAACGTCAAGGTCTCGACACGGCGACCTACCAGCCTACCACCGCCGGCGGAAGATGGCGAGGCGACCCAACCAATCGAGCCTCCTTATATCGAAGAGGAGCGCACAGAGACGGCGTCGTCTCTTCGGGAGAAGCAGATCAGGATGGAGCAGCAGGTGTATCGGATATGGACGTGAGTTACCCCATTGCTTCGAATGGAGCCAGTGTGCCTGACTTCATGAAGTGTCCTGTCTGCATTCGAGGAGTCCAGCGCTGCGTGCATTTCCGACATGCTGAGACAGGTCAGCAATGGACAATACCTGGACGCCATCCGGATGGCCGAGAAATTCATCTTGCATGTCGAAATCCTCTTTGCGACCATCGACGACCTGGAGTACCACTTCGCTCGGCTAAAGTTGAAGGGTTAGGCATTTGCCTTTGTTACCGTTCCTCTA
The DNA here is from genome assembly GCA_000338015.2 of Ganoderma multipileum BCRC 37180. Classification (NCBI taxonomy): domain Eukaryota; kingdom Fungi; phylum Basidiomycota; class Agaricomycetes; order Polyporales; family Polyporaceae; genus Ganoderma; species Ganoderma multipileum. Next base: position 65,424 of record BACB01005403.1, on the reverse strand, counting down.
CCACACTAACGAGATTGCATTACGTCAGGCATGTCGCACGTTCGCGAGGCGAGAATGCTGTGCCGAAAGACTGTCGATCTCTTTACCCTTCTGTCGCATACCCAAGAGACCGGCGCCCGGCGAATGGGGATGACCCAGGAGCTGCTTGCCCTGGTCACTGGGCTCGCGCACTACCTCAAGATCCTCATCCGTATCGCCTTGACGGGTGCCCTGAAACTCGAGCGGGAGCAGGATGTCCGCGAGGCGATCACTAACTTCCTAGACAAGCTGCACATGCTCGCCATCCAGGGTAGCAACCCTTCTGCGCGGCGCATCATGAAGCGGTCGAACGGGGAGCTGATCCCGCAGAGCGATAGTGGCAATCTTGGTACCCAGGGCGTCATTTACGGTTTCAAGAGTCTCGCGCCAGAGAACGCCGGCGAAAGCCCTTTCAGTGCCTCCCCGAAGGACCCCGTGCTCGCCAAAGTCCCCGTTGTGAACCCTCCATCAGACCTGTGCGTCAAGTGCAATCAGACCGTCGAAGAGGACTGCGTACGACTCGGGACATACCAGCGGTGGCATTCTCACTGTCTCACCTGCCAAACTTGCGGTAAGGCAGCGGCCATGCCGACAGTCAAGGAGCCCAAGACGATAGAAGATAGAGAGAAGGACGGATCACAGCCTGGCCAGGAGAAGGAGTCCAAGCCCAAAGCTTCTACGGCTCGGAGGCCACCTGCGAATGTCGGCGCCTTCGTCTTTGAGGTCGAGACGGTGAAGGAGACCGCGTCCTTTGGCGTTATACCCACCGCCACCTTCTGCACGGAGCACGGCCATGGAGGTTGTCGTTCAGGTTTCCAGGCTGTGTCGCGGTTGGAGCAGTACGCATTCCTATTGAACGTCGCTCTGCGACGATTGTATGTGCTCCTCAAGAAGCGAGGAGTTGTCCCTCTCTCACCCGGTAAGGTTAGTGTCATGGCACTATGCCCTTCACTGACTTCTCGCTAGCAGCAATCCCGGGACAAGGCCCAGCGCGCGAGATAGATGACGATCCTTACCGCAACTCTGGTGACATCAACCGTCTTCGCTCAGTACACCTGGATCGAAAACTGTCTTCGACAGCGCGAGTGGCGAAGCGCTCGACAATCGTTGAGAGCCCGGCGGGCAAAGTTGCACATCCATCGGACGTTGCTCACCGGCCGCACGAGGTCACTCCTGCCGCGCGCACACCCGCGCCCCAGATAGCGCAGCAGGGGACAGCGCGAAGCCAGAAGGCGCCCCCTATCCATACCCATTCCCCAGTTCCCCAACAACAGCGATCCCTACCGTCCCCAGGGGCAATCGACACCTCTGTCAGCTCGCAGGTCATCCGGCCTGCATTCGCACGGGGGAATACCGCGATCAAGATTGTCGACGAGTCGGGACCCAGTTCGCCGTCCGGCGTCGGCGCGGACGAGGAGATGGTTGGGGGTATCGAGGATGGCATCACGCTGGCGGATATCCCGCAGCTCGTCGAGGCGGCGCAAGCACGAGAGCAGAGGCGGTCGCTTCCTAGCCAGAGCTCGATACCGTACATCGGGGACCTGAATCCGCTCCAACTCGCGATCGTCAAGCATTGCGCCGTCCTCGTCCTCCAAAGGTCGCCACTGAGAGATCAGTTTGACCTGGACGAGATCCTGGAGCTGGTTGAGGTCAAGAAGAGCTCGTTCTGGAAGCAGCTGTTCAAGGCGGGCAATGACAAGAAGAACGTGAAGAAGAAGGGTATGTCGATTTAAGAGAATAGGCTGTGGTACGATTTCTCATCGGGCCGCTTATAGGTGTCTTCGGCGTACCTCTGGAGCTTCTCGTCGAACGCGAAGGCGCGGACTCTCTTCTCGGTGCTGGGCGTACGCCTCTTCGCATTCCCAGTTTCGTCGATGACGCCATTTCCGCTATGCGACAAATGGGTAAGTCGTAGTCCCTTATTGGCAGGGTTTGTCTAATTTCGTACTCCTCTAGATATGTCGATCGAGGGTATCTTCCGCAGAAACGGCAACATTCGTCGCTTGAAGGAGCTTACTGATGCGATCGACCGTGACGCCCCGTCTGTTGACCTCACGCAGGACAATCCGGTACAACTTGCTGCACTCCTCAAGAAGTTCTTCCGGGATCTTCCAGATCCTCTCATGACGTTTAAGCTGCATCGTCTATTCATTGCGAGCCAATGTGAGCTGCCTTGGAACAAACGACCGACTCCCTTGACTAATCCCGTTCTACAGCGCTACCAACGGAGCAAGAGAGGAACCGGTTGCTGCATATGGTGTCGCTCATTTTGCCCAAGGCCCACCGTGACACGCTCGAGGTGCTCTTCGTTTTCTTGAAGTGGGTTGCCTCCTTCGCCCACCTGGACGAGGAAACCGGTAGCAAAATGGATCTTCCGAACCTTGCTACTGTCATCTGCCCGAGTATCCTTTATTCACGTGGAGCAAACGCAATGAGGGATGAAAGCTTTGGCTCGATCAGAGTGGTCACCGCGTTGCTGGAAAACCAGGACGAGTTCTACTGCGTCCCGGAGGAGTTTTTGCCGATGCTTGCGGACGAGGAGTACTTTGCCAACTGCATGGAGCTCCCTAGCAGGGAGTTCCTGAAGAAGGTTGATACGTATATGCGCGTCAAGACCGGTGGTAGAACACCGGGCCTCACTTCCCCTACAATCGGCAACGCGACGTTCAACTTCACACCTGGCACACCGCGACCCGAGGACCCGCGTTCCATGCCACCAAGGTAAGCTTCCCGATCATGTTACGGCGTGAATCCTACCTGACATATACTTCCACCATCCAGGGCGACACAATCGAATCCTCAGTTCTTAGATCGGCCTCCGATGGTCAATCCAACGCCATCGGATGGCATGCTTCGGAACGGTATCCCACAGCAGCGGCCGCAGCCCCCTTCGATGCCACATTCGCCCTTCCCCTTCCCTTCCCCAGGAGCGCCGCCGCAGTCAGCGACGCAGCCAACGATGAGCGCGATCCACTCACCCCAACCGCGGATGCCTGCGAATATGCAGGGTATCCAAAGCCCGACTCCAGAGTGGGCAGCGGCCTCGCCGGGAGTGCAGGATCCAAACCGGCCGACATCGCGCCCGCCGTCGTCGACGTTTGTCAATCCCAACATGCCCGCCGCAGCGTCGAGGCCAAGCAGCGAGAGCCCGCGACCGTATGTGCCGAACGGACAACATCAGCAACGGTAATCTCACACTGGCGTCGCCCACCCTCCACCCTTTCGCCTCTGCTCTCCGGTTTCTGTCCACTACATATCCTGTACACCCCCATCGTTGTCACCCTGCTTCACATCGCGCGCCTCTTCGTACCGAGCATTGAGCATCGCACACATACATATGCCTTTCCCTTCTCAGGCTCCTAGTCTCTGGTCCTTTCGCGCATTGCCATTGCCCATCGATAGGGTAGTACCCCCTGCACTCCTTTCGATATACTCAGTACCGTACCCTCGCACTCCCAACGCGCTCAACTTGACCCCCTCTCCACTATTCCCCTCTCCTTTTCTCTGACTTTGCCGCGTATCTGTACTTCACCCTACTCACTTAACCTATAGCATGGACGAACATCTATACCCTCAACAGAACAGCCGCTAGGGCAATGAACGATAAAGTCGGATACTGCAAGCGTGAGCGCGGGTGGAAGGGCTATGTACCGTTATAGGCTTCTACCACTATGCCGCATTGATAAGTCTTGCAAAGAGGGACAGTCTACCAAAGGCTGAGCAGGTGTCCACTCATCCATCGCCGGCTGCATCATATCGTACAATGCAAACGGTATGCGTTCTGGATGCGCATAGGATGCATGATTGCATGTTACTTTTGGGCTACTGCACATGGATGATGGATGAAAGCAACATAAAAATCGTAAAACCCAATCCTCTACTTGAGAGGGATGCTGGAAGGGTTGGTCAGGTTTCCGTCGTAAGTGGGGGGAAATGAGCAGACTCACAATCGCGAGGAGTGGGTGGCACCAATACCCGGACGACCGTGCTTGACGGGCTTGTATGAGCACGAGAACTCGGCGAGGTAGTGGCCAACCATCTCAGGCTTGATCTCAACGGAGTTGAAGACCTACAGGTCACAGACGCACCCAACCCAGTCAACCTCCGTTCACCTCACTGTCCACGCTGGGGACGAGAAAACCCACCTTGCCGTTGTAGATGCCGACGACGGACCCGATCATCTCGGGGACAATGATCATGTCACGGAGGTGGGTCTTCACGACGGCGGGCTTTTCGTTGGGGGGCGCCTCCTTCTTCGCCTTGCGAAGCTTCTTGATAAGGCCCATGGGCTTGCGCTTGAGGCCACGCTGGAACCGTCTGCGGGCACGGGCGTGGACGATCTACGATGGAGGAGGGGGGATAGGATGAGGGATCTTGCTTGAGATAGATGTCACGCTTTCGCATACCTCAACGAACTAGAGGATTATAAAGATTAGAATCCGCTAACGGGGTGGATGTCATGCGTACACACCTCCTCGTTGCTCAGGTCCAGGAGCTTGTCGAGCTCGATGCCACGGTAGGAGAAGGTGCGGAACGTCCGCTTCTTCTTAAGGTCGGCGGCGACTTGGGGGTCGGTAACGGAGGAATCAGCCTGTAAGTTGCCCCAGGAAACGTCCCATCAATACTTCCCCATCGCCCTCCGCACCACAACACAGCAGCAAGACTCACCATCTTGAGGTTGTCGTTGGCGGTCTTGCGGTGGGGACTTGAAGGTTGTCTTTGCTGACCGTCTTTGGGACGGAGTCTGAATCACGGCTGGTGGCTGGGCGCCTGTTTCAGAGCGTGGGAGTGCTACTGTACAGTTCTCAGCCACCGGCGCGGGGCCGCCCTCGGTGAGTCGAGCGAGCAGCAAGTCTAAAGTATCCATCTCAACGTCGTCGGATAGAATCCACAGGTCTTCCCTCGCGGATTAAAAGGTGCGCCAATCGTCGTCTGCATGTTTCAAGACAACGTCTAACGACCCGCGCGTGTCGTACAGTGATTTGTGGCTACCGGTCCTCACTCATAAACACCAAAAACTATCACCGTGCGTGTCCCGCAAGTCACGCTTGCGCAAATCAGAAAGCCGATCCTCAAGCTGACCTCCTGCCTCCCCTGCTGTTCCCTACAGATGCGTCACATCGCTGCATACCTCCTCCTCCAGATCGGCGGCAACGCCAGCCCCTCTGCTGCGGACATCAAGAAGGTCCTCGGTGCCGTCGGCATTGAGGCCGATGGTGACCGTCTCAACACTCTCATCTCCGAGCTTGAGGGCAAGGACGTCGCCGCTCTGATTGCTGAGGGTTCCTCCAAGCTCGCTTCCGTACGTGCATCCCGCTTTCCGTCAATGTGCCGTTGCAAGGAGACTTACGCTTGGGTAATCGCAGGTCCCGTCGGGTGGTGCTGTCGCTGCCTCTGGCGCTGCGGCTGCGGCTGGTGGTGCCCCTGCCGCTGCTGCCGAGGCGAAGGAAGAGAAGAAGGAGGAAGAGAAGGTCGGCTGTCATCCCTCGCTCCCTTTGTTCTCAATATTTGCTGACTACGTTTTCTTTTCCGCTTTACAGGAGGAGTCCGACGACGACATGGGCTTCGGTCTGTTCGACTAATCCCTGTAGCGTTAGCAAAACTTTTTTCGTACCCGCACATCTCACCATGCCGGCGGCCCGGCTGTTATGATGATACGCTTGCACGATTTACACCTGGTTTACGCCATTCCAGACCAGATCCTTGGCTAGGAGCGCCCTTCGGCTGGGTTTACTATGGCATCGCTTACCCCTATTGTACGCGAATTTCGTTTGCTGATAACGCATTCGGGACCGATAGATCATCGCACTGGGAAAACGGCGAGAGGTGCCAATCCTATCGCTGGAACTCGCGAGTGAGGCCTAGTGAGGGCCGAATCGATCGCTTACTGTACATGTTTTATGGGTCAGAGAGCCTGGAAGGCGGGCTGGGCAGGCCGCGCTGGGTTGAGGTCAATGTGGCGTCGCGATGAGTGTCGGTCAGCGGTGGAAATGGCATATTTTCCGCCTAATCTGCGTTGGTTTGTTGTCGACCGAGAAGTAGCCACACTGCCACCTTGGCACGCAACCCCTCGGGGAACCGCCGGCTTGTGATGGAAGCTTTGCGCAATGCCGCCGGCCTGACTGTCTTCGAAATAAGCCTTCGCCGCCGGATGAGAGACGATCGTGCAACCGTTCCCACCGTCGAAACTACTGCTTTGGTCCCAGTATCCTGCAAAACGACGTTCTGGGGCTGAGATATGAGTGAATTTGATGACGAGTGCACTCCCCGAGGATAAGCAGGATTGGAAGCAGTTGGCCAGATATGGGAATGAGAGAGGCGCCCAGGGGTCGAGATGCCGCGGGACCGGGGGAGTGGGACGAGAAGGAGGAGGTCCCCGTGGAGGAGCCGCCCTCGAGCCGCCCAACAAGTTCGTCTCCCGCAGGGCCAGTCGCATTATAATACCCCCATGATATTCGCCCGTTAGACTCGCTCGCCTCCTTCTCGCGACATACTCTCTTTCCACGCTCTCCCGCCCTCCCCCCGCCTCCCTTCCTCCCCGTCGACCGTCCCCGCCATCTGTGAGCTCTACCGATCGCGTCCTCACTCCACTTACCCCCACTAATAGTAACCAAGCCCCGTCGTTGGCCTGAACCGCACTTACCCCCGCATCACCTGTCCAACGCCGGGCACCCGACATGTCTGCTCCCACCGATTCCAAGACCCATCGAACCCATCTTGCTTCTGCTACCAACGGTCTACCTTCCAACACGACCTTTTCTAACCCTCCCAACGGAAACGGAAGATCCGCAGAGCAGGAAAAGGTATCCGTTGCCTTCGTCAAGGGCGCGAAGCGGAAGCGTCTCAGTAAAGTGTGTATTGCGTTTATCTTGGCTTCATACGGTTCCTCACTGGCTCCCCAGGCCTGCGACGCGTGCCATAAGAGCAAACGGAGGTGCGACGGAACAGGTGAGCACGCGTCTTTTCCCTCTTCATGACGTGCCTGACATCCACTCCTTTCCTCAGCTCCCTGCAGCAATTGGTATGTTTGTGCCGGCTCGTAAACACCATGTGCTCATACCTCGTCAGTTACTACGCGTCCAAGAACTGCACATACACGGATGCCGCCGGGAGGCCCGTCCCTGCACCTCGAAACGCGCATCCAGAGCGACCCGCTGGTGTTGCAACGGTACCTGGCCTTCTCAATTCGTTTTACGTCTTATGGTGCTCACAACGTGTCTTTCCAGGCACAACCGGCAACCGAGACTCCTCCATGGGCCGGTCAAGCGACCCTCTCCAGCCCGCCGGTCAACCCACAAGGCGTCGAGCGAGATCCGACTATAAAACGTTCCCGGAAGGGACAAGGCGCTCCGGACTCTAGCCCTCCCCTGAGTTCTAAGAGCGATGCCTCGTCGGAGACTTTCACGTATACTGCCGACCCGGCGGTTACTCATGAGCTCGTTAACAGTCCGTGTTTCTCGTAATTTTATCGTTTTTTATCCGCTGAGGCCTTTTCCGCTTTGACAGTTTTCTTCGCACACTGCAATCCGCAACGGATGATCATACATAAGCCTTCTTTCTCCGCCGATCTCACGCTGAGCAAGATTCCGCCCTACCTCGTGTTGGCTGTATGCGCCGTTGCCGCACCGTTGTCAAAAGCCGTCGCCAGCAAAGCGTCTCACCCGCGCCTCGCCGGGGTTCCCTTCTTCCAACAGGCACTGAGCTTAATGTTTGACAACTCGGGGAGATTGCTTTGCGAACCAACGGTCAGCACGGCGCAGGCGCTCTGCCTGCTGGAGATGCACGAGATCGCCGCAAGCCACTCGTGGACGCGTCATTTCAGGTATTTCGGTGCGTGTTTTCGGGCCCCCTACCTCGCGTTCCAGCGGCATGGCGTCATAAAAATAACCTCATGCTGACCCTGATTCATCGCCCTCTGCAGAACTAGCGCTCCAGGTCCTCGAGGGCAGCCTCGAGGTGCAGCGGCCGGACAACTCGACCCCCCCTTCGCCTACGGACTCGGGCGCGCTGATGAAATTTATCGACCGAGAGTGCACGAGACGCTGCTTCTGGCTCATCCTGCTTATGGAATGGATCAGTCACATCTACACCCATCGGGATGTCCGGCCACGCATGGCTGAGCTAGCGGATGTAGTGCGGCTGCCCATCGACGAGACGACTTTCGAGCTGGCATCGGTCACGAGTTCGGCCAGTAAGTGCACATAACATCATTTAATTGGTGTGCTCCAAGAGTCCTGATGTGATCGGTCGACCGTACAGCCTGTGAATATTTGCGTCGACCTGCACCGCAGACGAGGTACGCGTCACAGTTTGGACACGTACTTCGCATCTTGGAGATCTACCACAACGTCGAGAATGTCCTCAGTATGTACCTGCGCGTATATATTTATCTGGTTAGGGTACTGAAAGGGCTTTTTTAGCCAACAAAGAGGGACCTGCTCGTGCCATGGCCATTGCCCCTCTCCGCAAGCAGCTAGAGGTTATTTCTTTTTACGCTATATGTCATTGGTTTCCGACTGACTGGGTGTCAGGGCTGGTTTGCTTCGTTACCAGGTCACCTACAGTTCAACGAGGAGAACCTAGAGACCCAGGTCACCATGTTCGAGACCTCGTCAAATTCTGGTGCCTGGTCTTTTTGTTTCATGCACGCCATGTACCCATGTTGCTATCTCGCGGTCCTCGAGGTATGTCGTGGGACCCTTCTCCCGGGATGCATCTCCGCCGTTGCCCCTGGCTGGATATTAACCCCATCCGCAGGGCGAAGGCACACTTTCGGAGCCGATTCCTTGGATCCGCGACCAGCTCAATATGATTTTCAACGCCGCCGGTACGCGGGCCAAGACTTCCATACTCTGTACGCATCCACTCCCCCTGCGGCTCGAGTGCCGCCGGCAGGTTACTGATAAACACGTTCTTTTCGCAAACGCTCACGGACGTTATATGTACGTATACGCTTCCGCCATCAGCGGCTTGCGCGCTCTGGGTGAGATCTCTGTTCCTACTCCCCGAGATTGAGCAATAATGCTGACCGCCGGCGGGCCTGGACCTCCACGCGTCCGGTCCCGGTTTCTTCCCGACAGTCCTACAGCAAATACAGTCCTGACGACCCGCAGGTCCACGTGTGGGACCGTGAGTTCGAGAAGTTGTGGGGCTTCAAGGTCGTGATCGTCGCGCAGCAGTGGAGGCAGAGCCAGGCCCAGGCGAAGGAGGACAAGGCCCGCTCGCAGCAGCAACAGCAGCAACAGCGACAGCAACAACCGGTCCAACAGCAGCAGCAGCAAGTGCAGTATCGGGAAACAGCGAGCTCCAAATCCAGCTCGAATTCGCCCACATCCTCCCACTCCTCGCCGACCGCCGTTACGCTCCAGGCACAGCCGTACGAGGGCCGGCGGGACGGCAACCCCCGCGCGCTCCTCCGCACCAACGTCTCCATGTCCGACCTCGACGCTCGCGGCGGGTTTGCGGCCTCGCGCACGAGCTTGCCGTCGCTCGAGCAGGCCGGCCTTTTGGACTCGTTGAACATGAAGGCGCCGCCCTTCGAGAGCTTTGCGACCTCGCTGTCGCTCGGGTCGCAGAACCAGTCCCTGCGCGACAGTCCTCCCACTACCAATGGGGGTGGCGCACCACGGGGCCAGCCCAATACTAGTCCCGGGTCTGTCGTCGGCTCTCTGCCGCCCAGCATGAACTGGCTTGTGGACGCAGGGGGCGGGGCGCGGCTGTAACACGCTGCACGAGTGTCTGATGTCTTGGGACTGCGGCGGGGAACGAGGGTGCTGCATACTAATGTCTAATATTGTCCTATGTTTTGTTCGGACTTCTTGACTTCGGCTTTCCCATTGTAACGCGCACAGAGGACGACGTTCTTGGTATGGGCTTGTCTATATATATGTCGTCTTGGTCCGGGAGGGAGAGCCTAATGTGTACGATAATAGTGTAATACAGTAGCCACAAGAGATGTACATAACTATATCTTGTACTCTTTGGTCTTCTGCTTATTGCTTGGCGGTCCCCACTAGTCCATTCATTCGTTGTGAGTCCGCCATTGTTTGCGATTGACAGGGCAGCTTCTTGATGCGGCTAGAATGTATACTGGGGTATATGGATTTGTTTGTAATTATACAATGTGTATCGACTCTGCCATGATGTGTGGTTATGTGAAGGTCCGCTGATTATTGCCCATACCGTACTACATGAAGCCCGAAATGGGAACGGGGAGCGGAGACAGAGTAATCGGGGCGTAAAGAGACGCATTCATTCCACCTTCTTGAGGTTGCGGTGGAGTTCGGGCTTAACCAGGACGACGCGGTCGAGGAGCTTCTTTACGACCTGGTCCTTGTTGCTGTTGTATGCGGCACGGATCTCCTGTTGCTTCCCCTCCGTCTCCTTATCAATCTGGGTTTGGACCGTCTGGGTATTCCCCGCATGCTATTCGAAGGGACAACGTGGGATCAGGACTGAGAATCGGGGAGGGTGGGCGATATCATGGACGGCAATGGAACGTACAGACTGCTCGAACGCCTTGAACTCCTGCTCCTTGGATTTCTTGTATTCCTCTATCTCCTTTGCAGCTTCTGAGCGTGCATCCTTTAACCTTTGGACGCGATCTACACCGTATCAATGGCATGAGTGCCATCTATCCTCGACAATGTCTCTCAGACAGTAAACGGACATTGGCGCGCCTGCTGAACGACCTTTGCGGCCTCCTTCTCAGCCTCAAGGAGCGTTTGAATGCTTTGCGACTGTTGTCCGGACTTCAGATACGTTGTTCAGCATGCATAAACGAGCACAGAAAGCGATTAAGGACCGACCATGGTGCTCAAGAGTAAAGACAGATTCAGACTCCGCCGCCTGCGACGCGCCAGGAAACGAAGGGTAGCGCCAAAAGCGCTGAACCTCTGGCTCTGTCTGCTCTCTGGTCTGTCTGTTCCTTGCTCCCACCCTCCACGGCCCTGTAGACAATCGCGGCCGCACCCACTAAGTTTGGGACTGCAACATGGCTGCCCCCGTCGACCCCCTGACGCAACTCTCGCTTGCGCTAGCGGCGCCCGCCGACTCGAAGGAGCAGGCGGAACTGCTCACAACATTGCGCGAGTCCCTCGAGAGCCACCCGAGCCTGTCGATCCTATGTTCGACGCTCGTCAAGACCTTGTCGGGCGCGGGGGACTCGCTTATGAAGACGTGGGTTCTCAACCTGCTGCACTACGCCATATGCAAGTCGAATTTGAGCACGGAGGCACGCACGCAGCGTGCGTGAATATTTGTTTGAACCTTTGAAGGGTGCGCATGGAAGTGTTGACACACGGTCTATGATAGTTGCAGACCAGTCGCTGGAAATACTTGCGGGGCTATTAAACGACGGGAATATTGGCACAGTGAAGGTGGTGGTTCAGTGTTTCCCGACGGTGTACGCGTTGCTGTTCCGGTCCTTGTGAGTTGCACACCTCCCGTCGTGTAACAATGTGTATATATTGACAGGACAATGAAAAGATGCGTGAACCGTAACAACCGCAAGCCTTGGGACATCCTCTCGCAGGCAAAGGCACGGATCCTCGAATTCGTGTGGGCGCCACAAATCAACAGTGGGTTGAGGGCGGCCGCTATCAAGTTCATGCAACGGGTTATTCTGGTTCAGACACGCGGGATAAACGACCCTCGGGTACGTTCTTGAACTCCAGATTCCCATACGTTCGGCCAGTAATTTAGATGTTACCACCCAGCTTCAAAACAAGGACGATCCCAACCTGAACATGGTGCCTTCAGATCATCCCTTCATGTCTGTTCAAGCTCTGGAGCAAGAAGGTCTGAAGCTTCTTGAAGGCGTCATTACAACCTTGTACACCACCAAGTAAGTGGTGATGCCGTCATGGCTGTTTCAATTGGTCTGACACGCCTGATGCAGCAATCCCGACATGCTCTCAGCCATCCTGAACAGCTGGCCTATTCTTGTCAAACGACGTCCCGCTCTCGTGGAGCTGGTGGTTTCAACACTCATTCAATGGACCCCTATCAAGCTCGAAGGGCTTTCGGCCTCTGTCATCCGGAGTACAGAGAAGACCATCCGAATCTTGCTCACACATATATCTCGGTCCGTATCATATCCTTCTCACTGCTTTTTATGTTCACCATTGTGCAGCACATCGCAAGGGCAGCAGTTCCTCGGGCAAATCCAATCCGCTCTTGCGGCGCAAGCTGTTCGGATGGAACAAGCTGCGACGGAAGAGAAGGCTCGTAAAGCAGCTTTGGCCGAATCCAAGAAGCGTGTCACAGCACCAACACCTGTCGTCGAGGCACCGGAGTCGAAACGACCGAAACTGGATCACGAAGTTACCCCCGCCCCCGGGCCCGCTGGCTTCGACTTCAGCGCGCTTCCCGCTGCTCTTGTGACCGACTTGATCGTCGCCAACTTGCAGGCACACACAGAAAATGCGCTAATCGGCCTTGTTCAAGCATACCGACACAAGAAAGCCAATCCACCATCCGCTGATGTTCCTGGATTGTCCTCGACGCCTCCACCTGCCCGTGCTACTCCCTTAGAGCAACCAGTGCCTACACCGCCACCTACGGCACCCACTGCCCCGCGTGCACCCCCCTCCGGGCCTCGTGCTGACCGCGAAAAGAAGCAGAGGGCCGAATCGCCTCCACCTCCGCCGGTCAAGGTCGAAGAGCCTGTGGATCCCCTTAAAATGGACATCGACGACGAGGAAATGGAATACGAGCCAGATAGACTCAACCTCGAGGTCCTAGTTTCCTCCGGGTCTTTTATTTTACGGCACTCACAAACTTTAACTACACAGATATCCGGGGAGGCTGAGCCTGTAGACGAAGCGGAAGCAGCGTTAGACCACGACATGGAGGAAGCGGAACTGCCCGTCACGGACTTCAAGCTTCCTCCCGCACGTGAGCTTGACGCGGACGACCGGGAAGTTCTCATGCGAAAGGCCATCACTCGAATACGAGAAGGAGCCAAGGAGATTGCTGCCGCCGAAACCGCCTTTGAGTCTGCAGATCCTCATCTTCTTAAGACGACGCCTGCCGATATGTGGATGCTGCTTCTGGTACGTATGGTGACGCGAGTCAGCGACCCAGGGGCTGCGCAGGAGGAGAATGAGGACGATATGAAGGCGGACGATTCAGTTATTAGGCGGTCGGAGATCTACGACAGACAGGATCGACTACGACATGCACTATGCGAGTATATCATGGCCGACTTCTCTGGACGGTGAGCATCCGACGAGTGAAATGTGATGCGTGCTGACTTCGCCCAAAGGATACGACTTGCGACGACCTGGATGAATGAAGAGTGGTACAACGACAGAATACGACGCCTGCAGGACCGTGATTGGGTACGTTTTACCACATTTGTCCAGCTGCACCGCCACTGACGTGCGCAACGACAGCAATCCAATTATGAGACTTGGCTGAACCAAATCGTTGCGGCGTACCAGACACACTCGGAAGGCAAGGATAGGACATTCTCTCGTTTCTTGCTTGATCTGCCGGCCGTCCCACAAGATGTCCTCAACCTCCTTAGAGAATCTTGCGTGGAACCTGAACGGTTTGTTTCATCTGCGCGCACTCGATGTCGTGAAAATATTGAATACATTCATACGTTATCAGGCGACAGATGGGGTTTGCGGCGCTTAGGGAATTCGTATCACAACGACCGTCATTACGAGCGGAGGCCATGAACATGCTACTCGAGCTCACAACCCACCCTGACAAAATCACGCGCGGTGCAGCAATTAACACAGTCAAGCGGTGGATACCTGATGTGCAGCCGATGGCCGACATGATCCGCGACTTCGCCCTGCAGTTGCTCCGACGACTTCAGTCTCGACCAAAACAAGATGAGGAAGAAAAGCCGGAGAAGACGCAGCCGAATGGCGCCGACCACGACGAGAATATGGAGGATGGTCAACTTCCACAGGAGGATATCATCCAAACACCCTATCTTCCGGAACAACTCGAGCTTCCCGCGGTGGACGCACAGATCCTGCAGCATGTAGAACTCCTGTTTGCTCTGTCAACGAAGGTTCCGGAGTTCTTGGACGAGTATGTCTACCCTCTGACTGTTTGCCATTTGGTCGCTAAGCCTGTAACTTCAGGATCTTTGCGGCATACGGAGGCATGGAGGTGACTGTGCAGGAAACAATCCAACAGCTGATCACACCACTCGTGCGCGCGCTTGGGCCAACACACGGGAAATTGCTTACCCTCCTTCGGACGTTCCCTCCTGGCGCAGAGTCGCTAGCGCTGCGTGTGTTGAACATCTTCACGGAGACCGGACGACCGAGCGCACAGTTGGTAGCATTGGTCAAGAGTCTGGTCAATGAGCGCGACCTCGATGCACGTTTCCTCATCCCCATCATCGCCGAAATGGACAAGGTATTTAGTCCCGATCTGTCCCTTCTATGGCATGTTCTTATCCCTCCGCCTAGGCCGACATCCTGCGTCATTTGCCTCGCATCATGTCCATTCTCAATGGCACACCAGAACCCAAGCAGCTCGTGCGTTCCGTATTCAGTTCCATCGTCACCACGCCCCCAGAAACGTTCGGTAAAGTTACGTCTAACCTACCGCGCGTGCGGCAAAGCGAGCTGCTAACACCGGCGGAGCTCATGGTCTTGCTCCACGAGTCAGAGAGGGAGATCGGGCTGAGGAGCGCGATAGAGGGTAAGCACACGCTACCCATTTGCTCCGAACGCCACGACTCAATTGACAACGGCACCCGCAGCTATCTCCATCTGTTTCTCGATGACTGACATTTACCGCTCTGAGATTCTCGGTGTCGTAATGAACCAGCTAGTCGACGTACCCAACCTCCCGACGTTGTTTATGCGGACAGTACGCCCACAGCCCTATTGTATCGTCTGACGAGTCCCGATTTTTCTCGGGCCGCTGACTCCCCCTTCCTCACCACAGGTCATCCAGGCCGTGACCACGTACCGCTCGCTGCGCGGCTTTGTATCGACAACGCTTCTCTCACGCCTAATCACCAAGAAGATCTGGACGAACCCGCCGCTGTGGGAGGGCTTCATCCGCTGCGCAAAGCTCATCGCCCCGCAAAGCTTCGGCGCGCTTCTGCAGCTGCCCAAGGAGCAGCTGCGCGAGGTCGTCGAGAAGCAGCCGACGCTCAAGCCCGAGCTGCGTGAGCACGTCATGAAGAAGGGCACGAACAAGGCGCGCGTCGCGGGCTACCTCGATATTTTCGGCGAGGACGATGCCGGCACGCCTCCCGCTAGCCAAGCGTCGTCGACAGCGACTGCGCCGGATTCGACGCCTCCGCCGTCCGATGTGGAATCTATGGTTGTGGAGCCGGCGCAAGCATCGTGAGCCCCCCCAGTGCTCGCTACTTCCAGCCTCCAGGACGCCCGTTGCACATATCCGTAACTATTAGTATGCGTCTTTTTAGTGTATAGTAGGCCGTAGTAGTCGACTGCAGTGTGTCGCGCTTCCCTGTAGCATTCTTTGACAGTGTCCGATCCGGTCAGGGCAGAGTCGGAGTCGCCGCCATCCCATCCCGTCTTGCGTTAGGTACAGTACATTAGGTAGCACTGTAGCGAAACATCCCATCTTCTCCAAACGTGAGGATCCCTCGGCCTTTGTCCGCAACTCGAAAAGGCCCGCAACTCTCTCCAACCTCGTAGAACGCATGGGCAGCAAGGTGTCTGGGTACCCAAAAGGTCGTGCGATCAAGGTCAGGCTGTGTCCATGGTGAGGAGGCCTTCTCCGAGCTCGAACGCAGGAGGGTTGTCTGCGACTTCCATAGCGCTGAGGAGGGTATCTAGGTCCGGGGTAACGACGAATCGCCGGTTGACTTCTCCCAGGACACATAACCGCTTGTTGGTCGAGTCGAGATGGACGGCGTGTTGTAGAAATGAGGGTTGTGTAGCAGCGGTGACCTGTACATAGACGGTGATAGAGTATCTAGTAAATAGGCGTAGCCAGTAACTTGCTTGTGAATGACACGTACGTCCATGACGATGCCGTTGCGCATGCGCATCTTGACCACACCACTCTCATATATCTCGAGCTGGCCGATGACACCGTCGACGATGGGTGACTCCTCTGTTTTATCTTTGTCTGCGGAGGATGGCCCGTTTGCACCCGGGGTGCCGAGTGCTGGTGGTTTCGTGTCCTCAGCAAAGGTGACTTTCTTGGGCGACTCTTCTCCTGTTCCTGGTTCGACCCTGCCTTTCCCTTTGATGTCAGCGTTTTGCGGGGCGTGGCGGGGCTGAAAAATGGGGAAGGGTTCCGGAAACTGGAAGAAGTATAATCGCTCTTGTCGGATGTCAGCGTCCTGTCCTGGAATAAGTACTAATGATCTCCAAAAAGAGGCGAGGTCGGAAGCGACATACGTCTTCTTGTGCTTGTGCTTGTGCAAAGTCGTCGATGATGTCTTCCAGCTCCTCCTCCGACTCGCTTTCGCTAAGATCGACTGCGTTGGCCATATTGACCTCCTCCTCGTCTGGTGTCCCCTCTCCATCTACATCCATGGCCTCGCCTGCATCTGTGCGACTTCAGCACCGAGGTCAACGTAAAACCAGCATATGTGCGCACCAATACGCTCCACCTTCACCCCTTCCTTCTTGACCTTCCCCTTCCCCTTCTTCTTGCCCGCCTCCCTCTCCTTCCTCAAGCTCTCCGGCGCCATCCAGTCCATCTGCCTCACATTCTCCATATCCACGATCTCTACGCCCTCGTCCGGATCTGAGTATGCTTCCTCCTCTTCCTCCTTCTTCACTCTTGCCGCCTCATCCCTGTCTTTCTCCTTTTTTAGCGACGGCGCCGTCGTCTGGGTCAGCCCCGCCCCGAGCTTCGCAGAGCCCGAGCCCCCTGGGGGTCCGACTGGGGCGAAGTTCGAGCGGGGCGCGGCGCGTCGGGTGGAGGTGCCGGCGAGCGCGGGACCCATGGCGAACGGCCCCGAGGCCGTCATCTCCACGGCGGGAGGGCGCGGGGCGGCACTGCGTCCTGCATTTTCTGCGCCACCCCGCCCGCGTCCGCGTCCTCGTCCGCGGTCTGCTCCACGGCCACGGCCACGGTCGGTGGAGGAAGAGGGAACTGGTTCATCCTAGGCAGATGGTTTGTGAGAGTGAGAATTGAGTAAAATCATGGTCATTCGGCGCGAGCGTACTTTCTTAGATTCCCTGCCCCAGAATCAGCATATCTTCGAGATGCGAGGGTGTTACGAGACTCACTCCTTGACGCGTCGCGGTGGGAGGGTGGGGACAAATTTGAGTTTCTGCGCGCCGAGCCGAGTGATATCGCTCTGCTTCTTCGCGAGGTTCGCGATCGCTTTTCCTGGAGTGCTCGAGCCCGAGCCTGGGGTTCCACTGCCGGAGGGTTGTTCAGACATGAGAGCACGTATGTCGTGGTTCGGTTACAGGAAGCGTGGTGGCGTACGACTGACTCCGGGGGGCTGGCGCGCGTGAGGTCAGTCCTGAGTCCGTCTTCGATCAAGCTCCGCACCCAAGAGGGGATCTAGATAAAGAGGAGATAAGACGAGGAAAACTTCCCGATGATCTGTCTAGATCGTCGCATTACCATGTCCCGCAGAGCTCCAGGTCGCTGCGGCTCGATACGCCCTATCCATAATCCATAATCCGACCATCCTTCTCCTTCCCCGCCTCCCTTCTCACACCCTTCGTCAATCTCTGGGACGAGTAGAGCCATGGCCGCACAAGAACCTGAACATTTCCGCGTCACCTACAACGATGTGCACAACCTCATCCGCGCAAGTGCCGCCAAGATCGCCGAGTTCAAGCCGGACATGCTCATTGCTATTGGTGTGCCCCCTCATTCCGTTCCGAATGTACGTCATATATACTGATTCTCTTGCGTTCTCTCGCGTGCAGGTGGAGGGCGAGTATACCCTTCCTGTTCCTCCCGGGAGTGTCAACCTTATCGTTTCCATTACCTCGATGCAGAGGCTTCTTCCCAGCCCGTGTCCTGGTGCGTACCCTTTACCGGCGTGCATTCACCCGTGTTGTGTATTCAAGCCTCACGTCAATTCAGCGGACCTTCCTAAAGAGCCCGGAAAGAAAGGGCAATATCCCCATCCATGCCATCGGCCTCTCTCTGTATGAGTCCCTCCCCGGCCTCACCGCCGAGCAAATCGGCGCGGAGGTCATCCGCACCCAATGGCTGTAAGTCCCATGTACAACCCGGGACGAGTTCTGCCCTCATTCTGGCGATCGATAGTGGCCCCGAGTCCGGGGACCTCCTTCTCGGCAGGCGTGCCCTCATCGTGGTCAGTGTCCGCTCCTCACTTCTTTCTTACATGGGGAATGAACCTAGGCTTTTGCAGGACGAAGTGGATGACTCTCGCAAGACTCTCCAGTACGATTCACCATCCGTGGAGTTAGCCAGGCCATGCGCTGATACGTTTATGTCTGGGGATTAGCTACGCCGTGAGCGAGCTCCAAGCAGATGTCGAACGCGCCCTCCAGACCCTGCCCGAGTCCGAGCGCGACGCGAAGCGCGCCAAGTTCGCCATCTTTGTCGTGCACAACAAGCTCAAGCCCAAACTCGCGGAGCTGCCCGCCGACCTCCCGTACGTAACTCCACCCCTTCGCGCGCTCCTCAGATCACCCTTCTTACCGACGGGAGACAGATACTACGCGGGCGAGGAGATTGAGGATGTCTGGTGAGAAGATCATCTGTCTGCGCTATTCCTGGGGACGTGCCCACTCATTGAAACGACGGATCGATAGGCTGGACTACCCTTGGGAAGCTCAGTGAGTGACCGGCCGGTCTGCGTCCCACGCGCGTTCGTGCTGAATGGGGTTCTGTTGCTTCTTCTCGCAGAGATATCGAAGAGCACGATCGCCTCGCTGCGGAGGGGAAGAAAAAACGCGTCGCGGTGGCGGCTCAATAGCCATCGCCAAGTTCAAATGTCAAGTTCCTTGCAAGCTTGAGGTCGTCGCGTAGGGTGTAAGGCCGGTGTGACTCGATTGGCCGAAGGGTTTGAGGGTTCCTATTGGTTGACTGTTGCCGCGCAGCGCGAGGGGAGTGGGCGGTAGCGAGCAGCATTGTCGCACGGCCCGTTGATGCACACCCACACACGTATGCGCATCTATATGGAGGTAGCAAGAGAAATTGTGTAAGTACTTATACCAGTGTAGCTAGAGCAGAGCAAAACATAGACATTCGGCATGTGCTTTGTGTACGTCCGTGCCGGTTGAGTGCCTGCAGACTGCGGGGACGGCGATTGGACGCGAGGTTCGCGAGGGGTGCGCGGCGCCACAGCCTCGGACTCGGATTGGCGGAGAGGCGTCGCGCTGATTCAATGACCATGACCCTGGCTGGGAAGGTGTCTGCAGAGTCAGACTCACAGAGTCAGAGTGCCACGGCCACAGGCGAAGACCGCGACTGCCAGTGCCACGCTCTTTCGCTTTCGCTGTTCCCAGTCGCCAGCACGCGCTCCCATCGTCCATACCCCCCCAAGCCGACCACGTCCCGGGCCTGAGAGCAAATCGGGCCCGCGTTCAGATCATTTCTCTCGCTACTCCAGTATAAAACCGGCCCCGCCGCGTCCAGCGCCGCGTCTTCCGTCCCACCGCGTCTCACCTCCCTGCTGCACCCATCCACTCCCCGAGTTGTCCTCTGCTCATCTACGCGCCGCCCCGGCCACTGCGTCTGCTTAACTCGCGACTCTTCGTTGTTTCTGCCCGACGTAGACTGCATTGTCACGTTCACCGGAGCCCGATCGACTCGTACCCGCCGCTCGCATCATCGCCTGTTTTAATCTACCATGGCAGAACATATGCCGGAACACCTCGAGGAAATCGAGTACGAGGGTCTCTCACCCAATGCAGGTCTTGGGGTGCGTGCTTCTGTGCGTTGAACGGTAAAGAGGGCGAGTAGTGACACAGGGGATCGTACAGGTCAGCATGGCAGCCGGTGCCCTGGTAAGTACTTTCGCAAGATCAACGGCGGACCCTGAGCAAGCAAGCGAAGCGGGGGGATGGATGCAATCAGCGAAAACGAGGTTACTGAACGGTGACGTCTACAGGCTGGAATCACAGAACATGCCGTTATGTTTCCCGTGGACAGCATAAAAGTGCGTAGCCCTGCTCTCTTTCCCGCACTTACACTGATTTGTCAACTAAAACGTATATGACACGTCCCGAATCCACAGACTCGCATGCAAGTGTTCGCGACATCACCAGCAGCCGTATACACCGGGGTCGGAAATGCGTTCACCCGGATATCCTCAACCGAGGGCATGCGCGCCCTCTGGCGCGGTGTCTCGTCCGTTATCATGGGTGCAGGTCCGGCACATGCAGTACATTTCGGCGCATACGAGATGGTGAAGGAGCTGGCGGGTGGGAACGTCGAGGGTGCGCAGAACCAGTGGATAGCAACATGTGCGTGTTACAGTCATCCTTCTCCGCGTCATGCCCTGGCGGAATCTCACCGCGTCTCCTCGGCCTAAACTTCTTTCTGACTGACTCAAATCTTCTCGAATTCTCCGAACACATAATCGCCGAACAACTTACACTCCATCGAATGCCGCATGTCCGACCGTGCCGAACTGCGCCTACGTCCTCCTCGCGCGAATGCGCTGACAATACGGAACGACTGCGCCGTGAACAGCAATAGCGGGCGCATCCGCGACAATCGCGAGCGACGCGCTCATGAACCCCTTTGACGGTGAGATGCCCGTCTCCTCTCGCGAACCGCGCATCCGACGCTCTTCTCTCCCCCTTCCTCCCCCCTCTCGTCCCCGTTCGCCGCTCCGCGCATGTCCATGTCCATGACGCGTGCATGTGCGTGCGTGACGTTGAACCCG
This sequence comes from Ganoderma multipileum BCRC 37180, assembly GCA_000338015.2. Taxonomy (NCBI): domain Eukaryota; kingdom Fungi; phylum Basidiomycota; class Agaricomycetes; order Polyporales; family Polyporaceae; genus Ganoderma; species Ganoderma multipileum. The sequence goes on along the minus strand of BACB01005403.1, from coordinate 44,612 downwards.
ATCGGTGCAACCCCCACCCCGCCACACAGTGATCAAGCAGCGCATGCAAATGCACAAGTCCTCGTACCGCACTGCGGTCGAGTGCGCCAAGACCGTCTACCGCACAGAAGGGCTCGGCGCGTTCTACGTCTCGTATCCGACGACGCTCACGATGACGGTCCCCTTCACCGCCGTGCAGTTCACGGTGTACGAGCAGCTCAAAGCTTTGCTGAACCCGCACGGCGCGTACTCCCCCGCGACGCACATCGTCGCCGGGGGGCTTGCTGGGGCCGTCGCGGGGGCCGCCACGACCCCGCTGGATGTCGCGAAGACGATATTGCAGACGCGGGGCACGAGCGCGGACCCCGAGATCCGGCACTGCAAGGGCCTCGCCGACGCGTTCCGCATCATCTGGGCGCGCGACGGCGCGAAGGGCTTCGTTCGCGGGCTGAGCCCGCGCGTGCTCACGTTCATGCCGAGCAACGCGCTCTGTTGGCTGTCGTACGAGTTCTTCAGTGCGTCCCATCCTCTTACTATCTTATCTGTGGGTTGGGGGGTGCTGACGTCCCGCGATCGGCTTGTTTCCTTGTTTGCAGAGGCGGCGATACGAGACCAATGATGCGCGGGAGGCCCCGCTCAGGTGTTTGTGGTACTTACGCCGTGTCGCAGTGTCCGTCCCGCTGCCTTCGGCGCGTCCTAGAACACATTTGTTTGTTCGTTCAACACGCACACACACCTGTATCATCAAAATGGGATCGGGGTTGCGTTGCGTGAGCAAGGCAAGGGCGTCCGGGGAGAGGCAGGGTCATCACAGCGAAAGCTGCTGCCCGCTTATCTCCGCCCGTTCCTTACCGCCGTTGTCAATGGTGTCGCGCGATTGCCGACACCGACGACGGCGACGTTTTGGGCCCACGGAAATATCCTTACATAGTCATATTCTTGGTTGTAATTGCGCCTTTGGAGGCGGGAGACTAGCTGATACATAATGATGAAAGGACGAGAGACAAGACGACCACTGCTGCCAATATCATTTTCATCGCCGCTCCCCACATATATGCTGTCCGGCCGTCTGCCAATATGCTGTTTATTGCTCTAGGCTCTATATTCCACCAGAAACCACTGGTACGCTACGCGAACTTGTGTACGAAACGGTGGGCGTTGACTAAGTATTAGGGAGAGGGTTTAAATTGACACGTTCACAGCAGCCTGGATGAGGCTCTCGACGTTCTTGCGACGCGGGGTGATTGAACACTTGAACGGCTTCGGGTGTCTTTCCATCCTAGTTAGCAGATGAAAAGATATAGTCCATGTCAAAGCCCTCACCTGAAGACGCCTCCGTCGAATTCTAAGGGCGGGAGGATCGGCTCGCCGTTGCTGTCGGTGACAGGCGCGATGTCGAAGCACGCCATGATCGAGGTGAACGTGAAGAACAAGGACTGATCTGCAAAATGCATGCCGGGGCAACGCCTACGAGACAAAGTTGCAGATATCAGTATTTTAGATGCTTAGAGAGGGATCACAACCATACCGTCTCCCGAATCCGAACGCGTAGTTGAACGAGTCCATGAGGCGGAGACGCTCGGCGTCCTTCTCGAGCTCGAAGCGTTCCGGAGAGAACTTCTCGGGCTCGGGGTAGAGCCTCTCGTCGTGAAGGATTGCCCTAGATACGACATGTGAGTAAGCCATAGTCGATTGAGGCGGTCGATCACGTAGAGGCTGGCTGCATACCACATGTTGCCCATGCACTGAAACAGATATGATATTCGTTTTTATTGTGAGAGAACCATCGAAATGCAGAGAGGTGGGGTCACTCACAATGATCCCCTCGTCGAGGGTGTATTCGCGATATTGGTCGGGCTGGATCAGTCTGTGGGGTGGCGCTAGAATAGAATCAATTATTGTTAAGGTCAAAGATCCCTGAGAGTGGGACAAACGTACTGATCGGCACAGGCGTCCCCCACCTAAGAATTTCCTTGATTATACAGTCGACGTAAGGCAGGTGCTCCCGATCGCTGAACGTCGGCAGGCGGTCGGTCCCGACCACGCTATCAATTTCGCGCTGGGCCTTCTTGAGGACCTCCGGATAGTGCACGAGCGCGAGGAGCAGCATCGTGAGCGAGACGACGGTCTGTTCCTTTGCAGTCAGAGATGGCCCGATCAGGAGGCTCATGAGCTCATCGTACCGTGTCCGATCCCGCTAGATCGGTGACCGAGTAGAAAACCTTTCAGATGCGAATACAAATAAACCCACCGTGGAAAGTACTCACGTCCATAGAGCGATGTCGCGAGCCACTTCACACGGTGCTCTAGCTCTGGGTCGGTAGAGATCTTGCCGTGCTCGTCCATCAGCAGATTGCCACAGAACGAGTTCTGCTTCATACTAGAGTCCTGTTTCGGAAGCGTCAGCCAGCGCATGCAGATTGAAGGGAACCGATTCTTACCGGGAGCGCTTTGAACATCTCGTATGGCTTGTCCACCCAGACAGGAAGCAGTTTCCTCCATTTTTCAGCGATTTTGTGTACGCTCAACCCGGGTACATAGCGCACTATGGGTGTGATTAGTGAATGCATTTCACAGCAGGCCGTAGGTTCTCGACGTACGGAACGGGAAGGAGTCCACCATCCAACCACCGGCCATAGAAGATGACGAGGCCGACATGAATTGCTCTGCATCAGCGATGTACGGGTCGCGCTTCAACTTTGTGTGGTAGCCGTAGATCGTGGTGAAGATAAGAGAGCCTGCATATCTGCACGCATACAGTCGTTCAGTGGCCCTGTCCAGCACAGAACGACGAAATCACCGACCTCTTGAAGTGTGCCAAGTAGGACTGCGGCTCCGTCAAGAGGCTGGACAGGAGCAGGTGCGCCTCTTTGGCGACAAACGGTTGCCACTTCTCGAGCGCGCTGAAACCGAGCGCCTGGTTCATGAGCTTCCGCTCCAGCTTGAACTTTTCCCCGTATCTGGTGAGCGGGACGATGTCTCCGAACCCGGCCCTGTGGTTTAAGTTGTCTCAATCCCAGATCCGCGTCCGACCATCCGACGTTACGCACATGTCGCAGGCGAGGACAAGATGCGCGCGGTCAGAATACAGCGCGCCGCGTTTGTGGAGGAGTTCGTTGACGGCCTCATAACTGTTCAAGAAGAGGACGTTCATGCCAAATACCCTCACGAAGACCATATCTCCTACAGAGTCCGTCAGCCTCGTCTCAGTGCCAGAAAATGGTAGTGAACACTCGCCATATTTCTTTCCCCAGAGATACACCCTCCTCCACATTTCGTGCGCGGTCCAGTCCAGCACATTGCCGAAAATAGGCAAACCAGGTGGTCCTGGGGGCCGCGACAGTTTGTTGTGTCGTGTAGCACGAAGTACTGCCACGCCTAGTAGCAGGACACTTGTCCATACGACCGCTGCTAACATCGTGAACTGCGAGCAATAGTGAAGGTAAGAAGGGATGCCGTCCCTCATCCGAGGCCTACCTGCTCTATATTACCGCCAGATCGCGCCGCGTCGACTTTTGTCCATGGCACCATAACCTTATAGCTGCGTCATTTCCCAGATCGGTCCCAACGTGGACAGGCTCAGATCGATGCGAGTCAGCATTGACGTCCACCGCATGACGAGACGGATGGGGAGAGCTGACTACGTTGGGCCGCGGCGGCCCCGCTAGGCTCTCGTCTGGGACGCGCAAGAAACGTCCGACATCGTCGCAGCGGCTGTTGAAAGGGCAAGTGGAAGAGCAGCGGCGTGGAGAGAGGGAGTGTAGTAACAAGTTTCCGTCACCTAGAAGTGCATCCGAGTCCATGCCAAAGTACTAGTCAACCCACTCATATGATCATTCTCGGAAGCTGTGCCTAATCTACCCCGGCATTTGCCGCTCGTGCGCGAACCCGGCCCACCCGCTTGGATTACGAGTAGCATGTAGGTCAATGCAATACAGTTCCCATTCAAATCCATTCATACACATTCTACTACATGTACAGCATTGGAGTAAGCGGGGTAGATAAGAGTGCCACAGGGCCAGTGCCAGTCAACCAAGACCAGAGATATTGCCGCCATTTTCATCTACCACAAGCCGAGGTCGACGACATTCGCGTAATCCGCGAACATCCCAGCCCACAGGATGAAACCAACGAGGGTGCCGTTTGCCTGTCAAGCATATAAATGCATAAATGCTCTACAATGGAAACGGGTCCACTGGTATTTACCTTGAACGCAGACCAGCATTGCTCCCCATTGTCGAAGTCGATAGTGATCATCTGCCAGGCAAAGCAGGCAGTCGCACCTCCGACCGTAATCATATAATAGAGTGGGCCGGCCTCAGTGACCATCCCAGCGTAAACCAGAGACCCGACGAACAACGTCGCGAAAACCGACACAATCGGGCGCACGTAGTCTCCAAACAACACCGCTGTCGACTTCACGCCGGCCTTGATGTCGTCACGACGGTCCTGGCACGCATAGATGGTGTCATAGTAGATGCTCCAGCTGAGTGGTGTCGCTGTCAGTAAGCCGTCAACTGACATCACCGCACGGACAAAATCTCACCATATCCCGCCAAGATAGAGAACGGTCAGAGCGTCCATGTCTGTGTACCCGCGGAAGGAAACCCAAGTGGTAGGCAGCCCCCAAGTCATAGCCATTCCTACTCCGCATGGGTGCATATAGAATAATTAGGTATCCAGTGACCACTCACCGAGCACCGCCTGGGGCCAATTGGTCACCCTCTTCATGAAGGGGTAGATGGGATCAAGGAAGTACAGCCCGATGAGTCCTACTTGTTTTCTACTCGAACGCAGCACCGTATTAGCCGTCATGCTCAGGTAAAGCGTGAAACGGCACGTACCCTTCAGGACCGGCGAAGTTGAGCAACCAGGTAATGGCCGCGTAGTGTGCCGCGAGCAGAAGCACAGCGCCTGCTAAAGAAACAGCACCGCTGGCCAGGGGTCTGCTCTTGGACCGCTCTACCCGGGAGGATAATTCGGGTAAGGTCATTTTCCTCCTCGCAATCTAATGATCACTCACCGACTTGACGATCTAGCTCAACGTCGCATATGTCGTTCCAGCAACAACCGGCATTATGGCGCAGGGTTCCACAGAGCATACAGACGGCCAATGAGATCCACATCGTGGTTGGGTCGAGTTTTTCGGTCCTCGCACAAAGCATTACGCCCCACGCTATGCATGAGGAGTTCTTAGGCGTGAATGACTGAATAGACAAAGCGCTACTCACCACTAGGCCAGAAAATGAGGTCAGAGCCTGCCGGGAATTTGTGCAAACGGGTGAGGCGGAAGTAGGCCCATGCCGAGGACGCCAAAGTTTGTGGCGGCTTGGCCGTGGCCTGCTTCTTCTCGAGGAGGGGCTTGGTCGACATGGTCTGAATGCGGAGGTTGCTGAAACTGGATCGCTCATGGAACGCTTATGATGCCAGCCCATAAATACTGGAGGTGGGAGTGCATTGCATAAGAAGGCCGCAACTGAGCCGATGAAAGCTGCGCGCAAGATGGACTCACCTTTCCAGGCGTAACTCTATCTTGGCGCTGCTGGTCTTCACTTCAAGCTTGGGCGTTGGCGCACTGGATTTGGGCGAAAGTTCAGTACATGCACCGTATCAAACGCCACCTATGGAGCAGTTCGCAACTTCTGTAAAGATGATCCACAACCGCTGCAAAGATACAACCCCCTCAGCCCGCGCCGGAAGGCGACATCTGTCTGCGACCAATGAGAAAGACAAGAGGCTCACGATAGCTCGCAAAGTAGCATACGGGGAAGCCGTAGAATCTCGGCAACCCCTTGACCCCGCAGGCGAATCACTGGGGGAATATCGCGCGACGCCAGTACGTGCGTCCCGAGGGGCTGCCACGTCACCCGGTAAGCCCCCTGCGGGTCGCCGAATAACTATTGCATACTTCTCTCTGACTTCTCCCTCTCTCAGCTCTCGCCGCCAGCATGGGCAAACTCGAACCTTTGTGGCAGTGTGTGAGTGTCCGGCCGACTTGACATACGAGACTGTTCAAACTCACATGTCTCGTTTCTCGTTACACCGCATGGAACTAGACAAAGTCGGGGTAAGTGCGGTCTCAAGTCCCTTCGACCGATCCATTGCCGTCCGAGTCGGCATTGTGGCTGCTTGCTACTTTCCACCGCAAACACGCCTTACTCAATTACCGCCGGTCCATCTGAAAAAATGTCGTGATATCAGCCAATGCGAACACGCTGCTAGATCGCGCTAAGTGGCCACTTATACCGCAGGGCCGGGGATGTGATAAGCGCTAGTGTTGGTGTACACGTCGTAAACGATTCCGGGCCCGCATGAAACAGAGCTCGCGTCAGCCCTCGTTCATTGTCGTTCAAGGAGATGTACACGCGTATCGGCTGTGTACGCTCCTGGGAAGGACACGAGGCCCGAAGACGGGAACGCGGTACCAGACCCACTCCGAGCTGAATGCAGGACGGGTAAACCTGGGCAACAGCCTGCCACTGCCACTGCAGCGTATTCAACGATTCCGGTTACTGTGAGCATAGCGCTGGGTATGTTGGAGTACGATAATCAATGGTATTAAAGCTCACCAAGCCAATGGGGCTCGCATGCTACGGACATGCGGAAATCATTTGAGTAGATCGACAAACCGGGCTAGTAAGCAACAACAATCCTACTCTCATCCTAGGGGTTGCGAAAGGCGCCTTAATGGTGTTGAGAACGAATGAGACAACGAGCTTTGCCCCCCGATGCTGACCGAATACCCGATAGGTTGGAGTGTGGGAGACCCTCCGAGCCTGCGAGGACGACAATTAGCATTCTGTCAATCTAATGCAGACTGACATATCTTCTTATCACTTTGACATTAAGGTTATGTGCCGTAACCGAGAGCATCTTGGGGCTTGGAACTTGATTGGGAGGATCTTTGCTGCGATGGATTGTGGCGAAACATAGCCATGGCTGTCGTGTGGTGCGATACACAAAGCTGGGTGGCATTACAGTGGATACTGTACAGATGAGTAATTTCCAGGTGCGGCGTGAGGAACCAATGTCCAAGGAGGGGAGTAGGTGCGGCTACTAGTCTAACAGGGCGTTACATGTAGAACTCCGGCTTGCGGGAGTTGATGCCATACTCGGCAAGGGCGGCGCTCAGGTCGTCCATCGTCAGCGTCGTCTTCGTCTTGTCCTGTGCCACGCCCCCACCACCTGAGTCAGCACCGCGCGCGATTGGCAAAGGAACAAGGTTCGCGCTCACCCGAGCAGATGCAGTCCCTCCGGTCTGGTTGGCGCGAGAGCGGCCCCCCGCGGCGTTCGCGCGTATTCGAGCATGCTGATATGCGTCCGCAGCGATGTCCGACACGAACTTCTGCGCGGCAAGTGACAGGAGCCGCTTGCTATAGTCGTTTGCGGAGCCAAATATGGTGCCTGCTTGAACACGGTCGGGTGGCTGGAGGCAGGGCGGTACTTACAGTCTGACGTCCTCGCACTCGAATCCTACTCGCTGGAGATAGTATTCCGTAACTTCGTTGGGTATCTGTGCGCCCACGGGTTAACGCGCGGGTTCTGAGGCGCGAACGCAACCCCCGCATTGCTGCCCTCATCGTTCGATGTAGGACGTACCAATGGTTCGTAATCATCGAGCATTAGAAGAAACTCCGCTAGAGTCTTGTCTTTTCGCGCCTCCTCCGTTGCTTGCCCTGTGACCGGCCGTGAGGGCTGCGAGGTACTAGGACCGGGCTGGGTGAAGTCAGGAGTCGATTGCGGATGCGGGGAGGGCGCAGAAGGGGTAGGAGTAGCAGTGTAGTATGGAGCATTCTGGGGCTGGTCTTGGAATGGCGTCGACATGGTGAGTGCGCTGTGGTTGACGAGTAGGAGGATGGGGATGAGAGTCGAGTTCAACGAACGCGTCGCGGCTCAGGAAAGCCTCGGCATCGCTTGTGGTCATTGAGCGCCCGTATCGGAGATTCATGGGCGTCTCGCTTCCACCTGGACATAAATTTCTTGCGTCTCGCGTCGTCTGCGTCGTTTGCCCTCTCTCCTCCAGCATTCGCGACGTTGGGTTCAGTTTTTCAACTCCTAGAGTTCTGGTGAGTACTGATCACTCTTATCATGCCTACTCGTTCTTTCGTGGCTATTTCCTATGATGTTTGAGGCATTTGGCTTTAGCAGGGCTTTCCTGCGTTGCAGAAACCTATCTCAGCTACCTTCGGGCCCCCCGCTTTGGCGGGAGGGTCCGCTTTTTCTGACCTCCTCTCCCTCGGACGTCATTTTAGAACGTATCATACTAACTCAGTATTGGTCCACAGATTAGGATCCCAGTCTTCAACGAAAATTGCGACACGCGCTGTCCTTCGCTGCCTATGTTACACGTAGAAGAATACATTGCATTTACTCTTCCATCGTTGGCGCGTGTGCTTTCACCGAACTCGATCCACTTTCTCCACTCCCTCCGGCAGCACGTACTTCCCTTGCCGACGAACCTGGCGTTGACACATAATCAGTACCGGTCTCCTCAACGACGTCAAGTCCACTGACCTCGTCGAAAGTCTCCATTATGATGATAGTTTTCTCGTGCGTCCACAAGTCGCTCTCAATCTTCCCGGCCTTGATACATCTCGCCACCTCGTCCGCCTCAAAGTACCACCCACCCCCCACGTAGCTGGTAGTCCTCGTCTCCTCCCGCACGACGTCACCTCCGGGACTGTCGAAGTACTGGACGGTGAACGACGGCGGGCGGTAGATCGGCGCGGCCACTTTGATCGTGCCATTCTTGTAGCGTATGACGGCGCCGAAGTGCGCGGAGGGCACGACCATGCTGCAAGTGAGGACAGCTTGAGCCTTGAGGCGTTCAGTAAAGTTCACCGTCCAGCTCGTCGACGCGTCGACGTCGGTGATGGTAGACTTGATCATGGAGCCGGTCACGCTAGTCGGCTTTGCGTTCTTGTTGGATGGGTGCTCGTAGAGGGCGAGCATGGCCTATAATCAAGTTCAGGTCAGAAATGTGGTGTTGTTGGTCCATCCTTTGGGAGCACTTACCCAGAACATGGGGTAGGGGCCTCTGCAAAGGCGGCGATGTGAGTCCGCTCCTCTCGATGTTGTACATACAATACCTGTCTACTCACAGATCCAACAGTGCCCCTCCGCCCAACTTCGGGTCGAGCATCCGATGGGTCAAAGGCTTGTCTATGCGTCCAACAATCATTCTTGAATGTACAAAGAAGCAGGTTCTCAAAGCTCACCTTCGGTGTGGAAGTCAGAGGACAGATCAGCGTGGAGGACAACTGGGTCACCAAGCGTGCCCTCCTCTGCGATCTTCTTCAGCTCCAGCGTGAGCGGATGGAATCGCGTCCACAGAGCCTCCATGAAAAACAGGTTCTTCTCCTTCGCGAGCTTGATCAACGCTTTCGTCTCGGCCGCGTTGGACGTGGTCGCCTTCTCACCCAGAACGTGCTTCCCGGCATTCAGCGCTTCGACCGCATTTTCGTAGTGGAGTGTATGGGGGGTTCCTAGATTCATGTATCAGTACTGCTCTTGATAATGGTCCCGTGCTCTTGTAACCGATAAGCCGTACCGATGTACACCGCAGTCACGTCCTGAGGCGAACGAGGTCGTTAAAATCATGCCGCAAGCCTCTCTGCAGCTTACCTCATCCGCGAACACTCCAGCATAGGTACCGTACGGTTTGACACTCTTATCCCCATTGATGTATGCGTCAATGAACTTCTGTGCACTCTCGGTGCTTCGGGAGCCAACCGCAACGACTTTGTGGGCCACATCCGTGACGTTTCGACTGTCGGCGGTCCAAAGTCTCAATGTTATCCACATGTAGTCACCTTGGAACCACGTACGTAGCTGGGTCCACAAGAAGATCCTACGAGGCGTGGCCAAGATTAGTCACTATACCTAGTTGCACAGGTGGCCGTACAGGGAGATCCTTACCTTCGTGAAGTCTGAGGCGATTCTGCCAGTCGAAATGATGCCCCATCGCAGTTCGAAGGCCATGCTGCTGGTTCGATGTGCTGCAGGGCACAGTAAGGAGGGAATGGAAAGGAGCCAAGTCTTCAGACGACATCCTTGTGACCCTTGTGCTTATAAATGTCCTGCAGTGGCCGTGAGTAACCATCAGCCTGGGGCCAGGGGAACCTCACTTCGGCGAAACCATCGATAGAATGACGTCCCAGCCACGGGCCGGGCAAGCCGTACAGACTACAGTTGCTGCCGATCGTGTATGGCTCACACTTACGCGAATTTGATTGTTTGCCATGGTTGGGGGCAGTCCCTTATTGCTCCTTAGTGAAGCAGCCTTACTGTAATCAATACGCAATATACAACCTGTTTCCGATAGCAATGATTCCAATCTTCGAGCATGTCCGTTCCTGGACAAAGAGTAGTGTGAAGGGCGAACGAGAGTGAGCTCGGAGATATGCATACAGCAGCTGTATCTATACGAACGAGACATCAATCCAGGTAAACAACGGATAAACAAGGAGGCATGCACTACTAATGCAATGTTCGCAAGGCTTCCTTCACTGTACTTCGCTCGCTGAGCAGCGCGAACAGCTGCCACCGTTGATCTTTGACCTCCCGGTCTTTCATCGCGTAGTCGTCCTCGGCCGGTTCGTTCTCTCCACTTGCAAGACGCACAGCCGCGGCGGAGCTATTGGGTAGAACGGCGGGAGAGACAGTAAAGAGGCTGTTGAAGGAGGACGCCGGGAGGATATAACTATGCGAATGTGGTTCCGCGGCGCGGATAGAAGTGATGGCATGCGAGGTGGACGTGAGGGATAAAGCTTGAGTGATCAGCTGTTTGAGCTTAGCCTACGGTCTGAGGTTAGGCTGTTGGCGTGGGCGATTTGCGGGATGCCACATACCTCGACAGCAAGCATCAGCAAGGACGCGACTTCTTTCGAAGGCGTACCCATGTTGTTTTGCGCAGAAATGAGATTGAGACGCTCCGAAATATGTTGTAGGGTCGGCGCACGCGTCATAGAGGCAAGGTTAAGTGGCAGTCGACTGCCGGGCGATTCTAGCGGAAAGTTAGCGAACTATCTGGATGTGGAGTACAGAGCACTCACCGCCTCGTTCCAGCAATAGCTGGACACCGCGCTCGGCAGCAATTTCGTCGGTATATGCTTTAGGAACGCGAGGTTCGTTGGCCGCTAACGCCTCCAGGGCGCGGATGCGGTCCCGCTCCCTTCTGCCCAACCCAACAGTCCACTGCTTCAACTTCTCTGACCTGAGCGTAGTCTGTTCTCTTGGGTCCGGCCCTTGGTATGGCAGTGTACGCCGACGTTTTCGCGGAGGTGGTTTGGGTATATCCGGAGGCGGCGTAGCAGGTGCAAGTTGTGCTGAGGTATCGAAGAGGGAGACAAGGAGAGCATTGTGGAGATGCACTAGATGGAAAATGAGAGAGAATACACGTCCGAACGGTGACTAGGGCTCACGCAGTGGTACACTGTCGAGGTATGTCTTGACTTTCTCGTCATATTCGTTCCGCGAGATGCGTCCTGCAAGATATTCCTTCAAGGCGTTGAAGTATAGAGGTGCCTTGGATCCCAATGCATTTGTGAGCTGAGCCTTGACGGTAGATGTGGAAGACAGCGACATGAGGGACAGAGCCTGCGACCGGAGTCGGTGCCAGTGGACCGTGCCCTGACGCGGTGGTGGCTGGTGGTGCCAGTGGGGCGGGAAGGGGAATGTTGTTTACGTAAGGGATCGCGTTCCCGGTGGTGATATCGTGCGCGCCTCCGAAGCTTGATCCTGACAGTGACGCTCACTTGGTGGCTGCAGCAACTACCGCAGGCCAAAGGTTGTCGCCATCGCCATCGGACCCTGTCTCTATCCTTATTATACTCATCCTCTTTCTCTAATTCTCTGTCTGTCTTGCACTCTACCTTCCTCCAAGACCCAACTCGCACCGCATGTCAATCCCCCTCAGTGCTACTGCTAAGTCAACACACGGCTCCTCCACTGTCAATCGGCCCGTTACATCCAAACCACGAGGCGTCTGCGCATACTAGTAAGTGCATACATTGTCCGTTCCTCATTACTGCTTCGATGTTAAGCGGATTCGCACATCCAGTAAATCCAAATACGGATGCTACCAAGGCGATCACTGCAAGTTCCTTCATGGGGAGGACGAACGTCTGACCCCGCACGACCGGAACAAGGTCTGCCGGTTCTACGCTGCCGGGTACTGTAGGCGTGGCGACAAGTGTTGGTTCATCCACGCCGAGCCAATCAAGCCAGGCTCTTCAAGTCGTAACCCACCCACGGATGCTGAAGAAGACGAGCACTTGTGCTCGATATGTTACGACAAGCCTACCGTTTATGGGTTGCTTGGTGAGTGTCAGTTCAATGCTTGGGACACCCACGTCCTGTGTCTTTATATGCTTGGGTCCTTGTTGGCGATGGTTGCAGTGGACAGCGTGAGCTGCAAATGGTTATGGCCCGTCTTTCGGTTGTGGCGTGCAATCGCTCGTGTCCGCAGCGCATATCCTCCAGTGTTGTGTCAAGTCCCAATCACGCAAAGGGACACAGGACGCGAGCTGCTTGAAACACCGTGCGGATATTCTGCGTTATGTTGACACACTATAGAGCAATTGTGATCGTATGCCAGTTAACTAATTGCTAACGCGACATCCAGTCGGGTGCAGTCATGTCTTCTGTGTAAAGGTACGCCTCTTAACAACTTGAGGTTGTATCTTTCTCACAACTATGTGGATTCATCAGTGCATCAAGAACTGGCGTGGATCCACAGGCAAATCCTCCGATATTGTCGAAGCTGGCACCACCAAGACGTGTCCGATGTGTCGCACAGCATCCCGCTTCGTCACCCCTTCCTCGCTCTTCTTCTCGGAGGGAGACCCGAGAAAGGCTGAGGCTGTTGAAAAGTACAAGCAAAGCATGTCGCGCGTCAAATGCCGGTGGGTGGAGGTCGATCATTACTAAGATCTGTTACTGAGCGGGGCACAGGTTTTTTGAACAATCTCGTCCTGAGAAGAGGAGGTGCCTCTTTGGAAACGAATGTTTTTACCGACATGAGAACGCGGATGGAACACCTTACGTGTTTCCGCGCAGTGCAGATTATTATATGGAGGTATGTGTCAATATTCTTCTTTTCACGAGCAGGCGCTCAGATTCGGGAATAACAGCGACGGCGCTCCCGTAGGAATGAAAATGACTTCGTGTGGGAGCATCCCAACGAGACGAACCTTCAACGGCTCCTGGACGACATGCTCATAACGCAGATGAGTTCGCGGGATATGGTAAGTTCGAAACCTCAACGAGAGACGTGGGACTTAATTCTGTTCCGTTTCACAGCAGCAAGCCGTCTTGTCCAGTGTCGCTGCCATTTTTGGTAGAGACATCCTCCCTCCAATGTACCGATTGGACGAAGAACCTGCGCGTGAAGCCGCCACTGCTCTAGTCCCAGACGACTCGGACACACAGGCCTTGTTGCAGCCAATGGACAATTGGCCTTCGGACCAAGGCACGGCCAATTCATCGTCCGACGGGATGGTACCGGATGACAATGTACAATGGAATCCTGAGGTCCCTCAACTGCTCTTCGCCGAGCCGCATGCTGTTCCCCAGTCACCAGTGTCTACCGCTGCGTCGACACTGGTCCCGGATTCTCCCGTCTTCGTCCCGTCTTATCTTGACAACCTGCGCCCGCTTCCTTCTGGACCCGAGGACGATGCTGCTCACCTGGAGCGCCTTTTCCGGGGATTGGAGGAACAACAACGCGCCATTGAAGAAGCCAACTCTTCCAACTCGGAAGCATCGTCGTCTTCAGGCCCACTCGACATGACGCCCAGCATATCCGTAGACGACACGATGGTCCACGATGCCGACCCGCCATTTATGACTGATGGCCGCGGTCGTGTGGTGTGGAGCCGGAGGTCGTCATCTCTTTCGCGCGTTCGCGCAACATCTTCGTCGGCCACGATCCTCCCACATTCCAAGTCGACAATTGACCTCACGACCACACATGAGGGCTTTGACGGTCCATTGCAACAGACGAGTCCCGGACGTCAACCGTCCAGCACCCCACGCCAGCTTGTCAGGCGGCGGTCTGTTCCCCTGGTTGGCCCTAGTGCCGATGCCGAGTTCGTCACAGACGGACGGGGCCGCGCCGTCTTCGCGTCAAGCGACCGGTAATGGAACGCATCATATCACAATGTCTTACGGGTTTCAAATGTTCTTAGCGGGCGGAAGATCGAGTCTGAGAGCAGATCTATAGTCTGGTTAACTTTTCTCCGTTGGGACGCTTTCACTTCACCGTTGTACCTTTATGGTTTGCCTCGTTTGCTACACCCTGCTGTTCCAACCGCCGACGATTACTTGACAGTGTATCCTTTACCCCTCAATAAACAAAGTGTGTATTAGTAGCGAGTTCACTTGTATGTCCGCGGAATGTGGAGGCGGCCAGTAATGCAGCGCTGTATACGCGTTGGTGGTGGCGCGCGTCCAAATAAACGGCTTTCAGCCGCGCTTGCCAGTGGACTCCGAGTGCAATGCCGCTTAGAGAACCCGCCTACCGTAAACGCTTCCATCCTGCCCTTCTCCGCCCTCCTGCGCATAGTCTTGCTTGTCAGCTGTGGGACCGCTCTCGAGGACCAGCACACCATCGAGGCACCGCCGGGAGACTGCCACACCGCGTTTGCGCAAGTACTGCCACCATCTGGCATTCCGGCCGCGACCGTCTGCGGTTAGCGAGATCTTCTATCGCGTATCTGAAGCCCCCCTCCGAGTACGCCTCTTGTATGTAAATTTGCCATACGCTTCCCCACCCCCTCCGTCGCTGGTTATAAGCTGCGCTTGCCACCCACCCCGCTGAGCTCTTCCTGTTCTCGACCGCCGCCTGCTCTCCCCGCCCTCCAGTCTTCCGCGTCTTTGATCCCGGTCACCGTGCTGCGCGCTCCTCGTCGCCCGTTTCGGTATAGCTTCTACGACATACAACACACATGACGGAACTCAACGGTGATGGGCTCTCCGGGGTGTCGGCGGCGTCAGAGTCATCGGGAAACGCGCACTCGGAGAAAGGCTCAGAGGATGCGGCCAACCACCCGCAGGCGTCCTCGTCCCCAGTGCCTTCGCCAGGATCGGACGACAACGGCCGGCGGGGCCGGTCGCGGACGCGCACGCACGCAACCCCGCGCGGGGACGATATTCTGAGGCGTCGGTGAGTCATACATGTCGAGCATCCGAAGGCACGTCCTGCGGCTGACCGGACTTGCGGTCGTATGATAGCAATGGGTACCACGCCCTCATGTCGTCGTTTGGCAAGGTCTTTCATGTCGAAAAGCGGTGGAAGCTCATCCGCGAGCTGGGATCTGGGGCGTACGGCTTCGTAATGTCCGTCGAGACTCTCCTCCGAATGCCAGTGCCCTCCGGTGTGTCTGAATCTCATGCCCGCTCTTCGCATATAGCTCCGCCGCGGACGAGATCTCCGGGGAGCCCGTCGCGATCAAGATGGTGACCCGCGCGCTGGAGAAGGTCGCGCTCGCGAAGCGCGTCCTGCGCGAGATTACGCTCCTCCGCCACTTCGCACACGAGAACATCACCGGGCTAATCGACGTGGACTGCTCCCCCGACCTGAGTGAAATGCACGTGTTCCTCCAAAACACCCTCGCGTCGCGTGCAGTGAGAGGCTAACGGCACCCCCAGATACATCTTCATGGAGGTTCGTCGCATCGTCGCTCGTGTGCCCGGAACTCACGTCTCATGAGGATGGGTCGTGGATGAAGCCGATGGAAGGTCCGCATTGTCGTCTTCACCCTCTTTGTCCCGCGTAACCCTCAAGTGCTTCGTATTAGCGGACTTGCACCAGATCATCAAGTCCGGGCAGTCACTGACAAACGAACACGTCCAATACTTCATGTATCAAGTCCTGCGAGGTGATCGCGTCTCCTCGCGCCAGCAGCGTGTCCTTGGCTGACACCGCTTGCAGGCATGAAGTACATCCATTCTGCTTCCGTGGTACATCGTGACCTCAAGCCAGGCAATCTTCTCGTCAACGCGGACTGCGAGTTGAAAATCTGCGATTTTGGATTGAGCAGAGGCTTCAATTCCGGGCCGGACGAGAACGCAGTCCTGATGACCGAATACGTCGCGACGCGATGGTACCGTGCACCTGAGATTATGCTTGTATACAAGTGGGTACTTCATCCGGCGTATTTTGAGATGCATCTGACGCGTCGGATAGAGCGTACGACACTGCTAGTTCGTCCACGTCTTTACGTCGCGCCAGCACCGTTCTAACTCCGTTGTTCAGTCGATGTCTGGTCGATAGGTTGTATCATGGCCGAGCTCTTGATGGGAAAGCCTTTGTTCAAGGGCAAAGAGTGAGCGTCTTCTCGTTCTACTAGTTCTCCTGCTGACCGAAATTCCAGTTACGGTCGGTATGCTTAGCTGTAAGTATCTCCAGCCTCTGACCACGGTGCTTTTTAGTCGACCAGCTCAACAAGATTCTCGACGTACTGGGTAAGCAATGAAACTATGTGTCCGAGATCAAAGTGGGCTGATAATGCGCACCTCAGGCACCCCAGACAATGAAGTGATCTCACGAATAGCAAGCTCTAAGGCAAGCTGGCCGTTCTGTGCCATTCTATCGACACTCATTGCAGTCCAGGCTGCAGCATACCTCCGGTCATTACCTTACAAGAAGACAGTCCCCTTCGAGAAGCTGATTCCCACTGCTGATCCTCAAGGTTGGAACAGTAATTTTTAGACTGCTATTTGGGCTCACGTCTTCCGCAGCCCTGGACCTATTAGCGAAGCTGCTCACCTTCGACCCCGCAGCCCGTATCACCGTGCGAGAAGCTCTGGAGCACCCATGGCTAGCTTCGTACCACGATGTGAATGACGAGCCCGAATGCCCCGAAGTCTTCGAGCGCTGGCGAGACATAGAGAAACTGGAGACGCTACCGCAGTTCCGCGAGGCTATCTTCAACGAAATCGAGGACTACCGCAACGAGGTCCGGAGTGTCTTTTACGACGCGCCGGAATCCATCGAGCGGAGTCCGAGCCTTCGACGACATCCCCGCGACGCGACATCCCCGTCCGCGTCAGAAGAGCTGCAGTCACCCTTTGAATTCAAGCCGGCGGGGGAAGCAGCCCGCGTGCAGTCACCAGAGAGCACCCTAGACACGCGTGAAGTCACCTCCCCAGAAGCTTCTGCCACCGCGGCCCCAGAAGCTTCGGACACCGCCGTGCCCCCCTCCGCCGCCCCGTCGTCCTCTGCGCCGCCGCATGAGCGTCCCCTTGAACGCGAGCGATCAGGGCAAGCCGATCCCATCGCCACATATGTGCGGCGGTCGAGCATCATGCAGCCCTCGCGGCAGAGCTCGCTCTACTCCGCCTCGGCGGGGCGCGCACGCCACTCTATCGCGTACCCGCCTGAGAGCCGGTCCTCGCTCGAGCGCGCCCCAGACGGATTGCCAGGGGAGAGCAGCAGCATCGCGTTCCCGGGAGGGCCGACGCAGGAATACGTCGTGCCCGCGCGGTCGCGGACGGGGTCGATGATGGGCGGGGACACGGCGGCGCGGCGACTGCTGCGCACACTCTCGACTGTGTCGATCTACGAGAGCGGGGAGGGTCGCGCGGGCGGGCTCGCGGATATCGCGCCGATTGGGAAGTTCATCGTCGAGCGCGACGAAGCGCTTCCGTCGGAGATGCCGCGCGAGCTCGAGTCGCAGTCAGCATCACCGCCGCAGCCGCGGTCGGGGGAGGGGAAGGGGGAGGAGCGGAAACAAGGTGGGGATCCGGATCCTGGCGCCGATGCGGGTCGACGGGACAAGGCGCGGTTTCGCATAGAGGGGTGAAGTCGCTCCGCGTCTGGCAAGAGAGGGAAAGGGAATTTGGGAAAGGTTTGTCACTTTGTGGTGGTTCAAGTCGTGCTACGATCTCATATAGATGAACGATGTACCAGTTAATATTGTATTCGTGCATATACGTGGCCTCCTGAGTAGATAGATACGCATACATATGAGTCATGTCGGACTGATCCATGCAAGTAGAGCAGCTTTGCATCTAGAAAGTACATATACAATTGGTGTTACACGTCCATGATGGGTGGTATACAAAGCTATATGGTCATGTCATGAGTCTCCCAATATATCCTTGATTTCTAGCAGAATCCCGTGCTCAGCGGGGTGGTGGTAAGACTAGGTAAGTTTACTCACTATCTATGACGTCGAGATATGCAATGCTAGCAGGGCTTTCGGGGTACTCGTCCAGGAAGCTCACGCCATAGTCTGCGCTCTTCCCTATCCGCGGATCGAGCGGGATCGCGCCAAGGAACTCCACGTTCATGTCCTGGGCCAGTCGTCGCCCACCGCCGGTACTTGGCTTGAAGATCTGGGACTCGGTCTTGCAGTTCGGGCAGACGAATCCAGACATGTTCTCCACCAACCCGAGGACCCGAACGCCGACCTTCCGACAGAAGTCTATCTCCCGGCGGACGTCCTGAAGCGCGACCTCCTGTGGAGTCGTGATGATCACGGCACCGTCGATGCCGCTCTCCTTGAGGTACTGGACAACGCTCAGGTGCTCGTCGGACGTGCCGGGAGGCGTGTCTATCACGAGATAGTCGAGGTCACCCCAATCGACGTCTTTGAGGAACTGGGAGATGAGGCCGTTCTTCTTGGGGCCTCGCCACATGACGGCGTCCTTGGACGAAGGGAGCATGAAGCCGACGGACATTACGCCGAGGTTGTCCTGGACGTAGACTGGGGACCAGCCTGAGGACGAGGAGTGAACTTGCTCTGAGGCAATGCCGAGGATTGTGGGTATGGAAGGACCACAGATGTCCACGTCCATAATTCCGGTCTAGTGTAAGATGTTTGAGTTCTCACAGCGTTCGAACAGCAGATGCAGTGGGGACAAGGAAGCAAGCTTGCCTGGAGTTGCTCGTCCGCAGCGAATGCCCAACCGAGCTGCGCAGTGAACGTAGACTTCCCTACCCCTCCTTTCCCAGACAAAACGAGGATCTTGCGCTTGACAGTAGACATTCGCTCTCGGACGAGCGGGAGTGCGGGGTCGGGTCCTCGCGTCTGGCCAGAGGCACAGATTTCCTGGTTGGCGCAACCTGCACATGCATCCGTTTTGCCTGCGAGCTCAGACTCTGTTCCCTGAACGTTGATACCAGATTAGCTTTCATCGCAAAAAGAGAGATCCACGAGGACTCACTGGACAGTGTTCCGGTGCGTTTGCGGGGACGGAGAGAGGATCCGGAGTAGGAACTGCCTGCTGCAAGGCGATCATCTGCAAATTCCAAGTAGTATAGAAGAGAAAAGCACTAGACGGATCCGGAATGAGAGCCCAGCGAGTCCTGGCTAGTAAGTCCTGGTCAAGAGTCGGTCGCTTCAAGCACCGAGGAAGGGACTCGCTGCCATTTGTCATCTCCGAGTCGACTCTTATCTAATCTCGTCCAGGAGATGAGATGGATCTACCAGTGATCAGCGTTCAGAGTATCTCGCCCTAGTGGCCCAAGCCTCCTGGCCACACACTTACATAAGGTCGCGTACTTCTTGACCGTTCGCCTTCCTGGAAATAGGTAGGTAATACAGATTCGATCACAAACCAAGGGGGACTTTCACTAACTTCTCCATCCCCATCTAGGTCTCGCAACTCTGAGGATGGACGCGCAATCCATAGTACTACCCGTCTGCACCATCCAACACGATTTCCAGACTGGCGTGATCAGCGACGTCCTCGATGGAACCCTCCCGGAAGACAAGTTCTGGGTCTCATGCTATAAACACGGAGAGCCGTCTGTGCATGGCAAAGTGTCTGCAACCTTGCATGAGCAGAATCGCGACCTTGTCCTCTTTGAGGCCCATGATGGTGTAGAGTTCAAGGATTATGGCAAGGTGAGCTGTATCGGTATCGTAAACACCTTCATTCTGCGTATGAACAAAACCGCCATAATGCCCTAGAGCACCTTTTCCATTTCCTGTCCCTCTCTGGATGTTCAAGAGACTAGGATAGCTGTCCCCAACACGTCCTTTCCCAGCATTTCGGAGGTCCGCAAGGTACGTCTTCCAGAGAACCATGCATATCCGGCTTCTGAAATGGATCGCACCAGTCGACGCAAATCACCGCTTTCGATGTCGCTCCCGATGGCTCACAAGTTGCTACTGGCTACCACGATGGATCAGTATACATTCGGTCAACGTCGTCCGCCAACGCTGCCCCTTCTGCCACCGCTAAAGCCCATCTCAGCACGGTCACGTCTCTCCGCTTCTTCCCATCGTCAAGAGTAGTTTTGACGTCCGGGGCCGATTTCTCCCTCTCCATCCTTCCAGCCGAGCCTCCAGACTCTTCGCCGTCTACTGCGACAAAGGTCAACCCTGCACGCACGTTGCGCGGGCATACCCGTGCCGTAACCTCCACTGGTATTGTCGCCCGTGGTCGCAACGTCCTCTCAGGCTCCAAGGACGGCACAGTCCGCCTCTGGGACATACCCTCCGGGGCTCAGATACGCTCCCTCGCCGCAGGGACCAACCACTTCGTCCCTGTCCTCGCACTCAGTACTGGCCAACGATGGAAGGAAGCCGATGGTAACCCCTACGACCCGTCCGCAGACTCGGAAGCGAGCGTCATCGACCCACAAGAAGTCGATACCTCCGACAAAGTCGTGTTCTGCGCCCTACAGGACGGCTCCTTTGAGCTGTTCGATCTCCGCACCAAGCTTGCCCAGTATCGATCCAAAGCTGGCCCCTCCACCGCACGCTCAGCGCTCCAAGCGATTGCGTACAGCCCACACTCGAATCTCATTGCGACGGGATGTGCCTCAGGTCTGGTGTCCATATACGACTGTCGGTCGCTCGGTGAGCAAGCTGTGGTTGCCTTCAGACGGAACGGGGCTCCTGTTGAGGATCTCGAGTTTGTCAACCTCGCCAATGCCCCCTTCTCCCTTGGGGGTTCGTCAGCAGCAAATACAGCGGACGTCGGCCTCGCGATTGCCACCGAGGACGGCTTGCCGTACATTACAGAGGTGCGTCCGTCCGGGCCCCGAGTCCGCGCGGAGCTTGTGGGCACAGATTGCGATGCCGTGCGTTTTGTACGCGCTGTTGGTAACGACGTTTGGAGCGCTGCGGACGATGGGGTGGTTAGGCGGTATCGGTCATAGCTCATGGGAGGGTTCATGGCGTCATTTGTACTCGCTCCTACTTCCTCTCCCGTCACCCTGATCTCACTCCTACTTCATCTACAAATCAGGTGGGCAGCGATGGATTACATTGCTTACAAGGAATTTTCCGCCTCATTGCGAGATCATGAACGATTCATTAGGAGGTCGCGGTACGTCCGCATGAGCATACGTCCCTGGGTCGGAGCGGACCCCCTTCGCTGTACTCAGAATCACTTTGATATACATTGTCAAATGTAAATGGAGTTTCGAAGCACTCGAAAACGTCACAGGATGTCGTGTTCTCGACCCTGGCCCTTAGCCATTAGCACAGTTATTAAGAAACAGGGCGAGGACGCACCCAATCGATGAGAAGGGCTAGTACGCAATACAGAGAGGACACGCTCAAGGTCCCCACGTGGAACATATCGCTTCGAGCATACCAACTTTGCTCTGTGCCTCGCTTGTACACGAAGAAGATCCAAAACTCGCCTGTGGTAGCCACTCCGCGTATCGCTGGAACACCGTAAGGCGCTAGTCTCCATGACCATATCCCGATATGGATGACAGTCGATCCATATGCTATATGTAAGGCGCTCACCATGGCCCATAGAACTGCGGCCTGCATTAGATTGCCGATTCGGTGGACCTTCAACGAGGTGGACCGCAGACCACAGACCGTTGAGAAAGGGATATAGACTGTGATACAGCAGAGTATATATTCGTCAGCAGCCGGAGTATTGAATACGTGCGCATATAGTATGGGTATATATGCAAGGTCCAGGTATCGTTTACTCTTGTTTCTCCTTTTGCGTGTCACCGCCCGAGCTGATGAGTTTTTGAACACGGAAGGCCATGTCGAAAGTCATGACGAGGGGTACAAGGAAGAAGGGGAAGTAACTGGAGAGCAAAAGTAGGCGCTGCTCCGATGTCACAGATAGGCCGGTGGAGAGAGGCGTTGGCGACACGGGCGTGGAGAGGATGACGGCAAGGCATGGGAGTGTCGTGGTCGTCGTAGAGGCGGCGTAGATAAGCAAAAGAATGTAGATCGATGTGGTGCCTACGGGCGCAAATAGAGGGGAAGATGGATGAGGACGCGAAGATGATTGCGGGAGTGAATTTCGAGTTGAGACTCACCTCGCCAGAGTCCGCGAAGCCCGATGATGAAAACGGGGACTTGGAAGAACCTAATAGGCAGAGGGTATGATGTGAGGTGTCTCAATTTCTGATAAACGGGTGCCACTCACGCTTCGAGGAGGAGAAAACTCCGGAACCACGCATATGCGTCCAACTGACCCTGCCCGAAGAGGCCCATGACGCTTCCGATCAAAGGATCATTGGACATCTCGACGTAGAATTTTGGAAGATTGGAGATCACGGCGGGGACCCATGCCTTGGGGTATAGTGCTTGGATATCGATGAGGAAAGTCGCCGGTAGATGGATCTAAGTCGGCGACTGGTTAGAGGGTAGTACTGCCAGCGAGAAGGACAGAAAGGGCTTACAGCAAAGAAAAGGAAATAGACAAGATCGCGCGTGCGGCAAGAAAGAGGCGTGCGTGGCATTATGTATAGTGCACGTAGTAGTCGCGAGGTTATAGGGCGCGATGTCGCATACAGGTGCGAGGAGGTAACTTACGGTTGTCGGACAACCTGAACATGTCTGACTCTCCGCGCCTACGCGTCGCGTCTCACCAACGCGTGGCGTCACATCATGGTCTAGTCACACCGTCGAATCGATTCGGTTCAATTGCAACTCGTGCTCGAAAGCTCCCCTCTCAAGCGCCCGCCTAGCATGTGCAACAACTGTTGAAAGGCGTGTTCGCGGTAAGTTCAAGATGTCCAAGCTTGCGTGATGTCGATGATCGATGATCCACTCAGAATACTTGAAGGCTCTCAAAATCCCTTTCCGTTCCGAAACCGCTGTGATATTCTCTATTCTAACTCAGGTATGACGCGACTACCGGCCTCGATACTACGGACACCGAAACATAAATCCGAGTTGTTGACCTGCTCCATCTGTCCACGGTCGTATCTTATTAACCATACCTGGTATTACTGCGGAGGGTGGCTTCAGCAAGCCTTCGTGACGCCACCCCCGAGGCAGACGTTGCTGGTCGTCCACATCGCACGCCCCGCGCCGGACGCGTTCTTGCCGTTAATGTCCGAGTGGAACGCCATGTTCACGTACTTGTCCTGCACGTTGATCACGGTCGTGCTGCCTGGACCCGCCGTGTCGAAGTCCCCGCTGTAGCCAGTGCGCAGACGAGCTGTCAGCATTGCATAATCGTCTCTCGTCCTTTGGTTCGTATTCGCGTCCTCTTAACCAATCGCCTGCGTCCGTGCTCACTTTTCTCTATAGCACACGATTTTGCCAATCATACGCTCTGCGGGGAATCTCGCAGATATGAACGTGACCCTCCGCTGGCTTGCTTTCAAACACTGCGGCAAGGAGAAAGCTCGTGCTCGCGGTGCGATGGAGTCGGAGGGTAACTTCTTGACTCTAGAAACCACGAAACAACTTATCAGGCTCGTATCGGACCGCGTGTCTCGCTCTGTACGCACCAGACAGTTCCATGACATTCCGCTGAATCGCCCCGGCCCACTGCATCTGATCATATGCCTGTTGGCAGATGGAGGGTGGATGCCGAATCTTCACGGATATAGTCCTCCTCCGTGTGGCCGCTGTCCTCAGAAACGATCATGAGAGTGTCTACATCGTCACCGACTTCCCCCTCGATTCGGTCCAACTGGATGATAACCACACATATGGTGGGGTCATAGATTACCTCCTCGCAAAATACTCCAATATAGGTCGGATGCGAGTATTTCGTCCCTTAGCTCTGCGTTAACGTGTTGTCTGCTGCATGTTGCATCACGCACTACATTAGCAAGCGCAATGATTTGTGAACCCCAGGAAGTGCTTGCCAGAAAGCCCTTCAGGAAGCTCGGATCGACCAACGTATTCACCGCGAAAACGCTCAACCAGCTCGAGTTCGGGGTCCCCCAGTGCGTTCTGGCCGCGGCGTCGTGGTGTCAATACAGGGGAGTCAACCCGGGCCTCGTCGTTGTGCGCTACGTCATGCTAACCGGGACCGCTACGCTGTCTTCCGCTGGCCATCTATTCAACAGGGACGAGGAGGTAACGAGGGGTGTAGCCACCACTGGCGACCAGTGGATTTTCTTCGCGTACAAGCGGGGGAAACGAGGGAGCTGCTACGCCAGGACGGAGGTTTGCCGGGTCGAGGAGGATTTGTCGAACCTTGACTGGATCCTCGGCGTTCTCATCGACTGGGTGCGCAGCCCGAGTGCCATGAACTACGAATCAGCACGCTGATTGAGCTTGCGAGCAGGTTGAAAATACAGCGGCTTCCGATCCTTTCGAGTACTTCGAAATCAGCGAAATGTAGCTGGGAGCCTATGACGAGCAAGTGGATTACCTGGTGATCAATTTTTACGACTCCAGCAATTGATTATTGGAAATCGACTGGACGATATTTAGTCAGTAGCAGAGAACGGAGGAGGACTTGCCTTATCACCTCCACCGAAGATTATCTAGCTTCTGTTGCATATAGAGGGAAAACAAAGTTAGTCTGTTGACGTCCCGAGAAGATATTGGCGAGAGAGATATGCACGCTCACGAACTGATGGCGATGTCATCGTTGAACTTGCTGTAGCCTTAGGGTACACCTGACATCCTTCTGGATGCTCCACTTATCATGAGTCGGCTGTAGTCGGCGACAATCGCCATCATCCCATCATCCAAGCGTCGTAGGTGGCAAATGAGGCGTTCTACAAATGCCACTCACTTGCACTCGGACCGCGACCGCATCATCACCAACGATGTGCCAACTCGGCATAAACCACGACGTGCAGGACTGACCCTCGACCACCCTTCGCCCTCAAGGTCTGCGGAGAGACTCCGAACACATACGAGCATGAGCGCGACGATGCATGCAACATTCATCTCTGTAACCTTTCACCCATCCGAGGGGGGTAAGGGACACTGCAAATAACCGTGTCTGTGCGAGATGCTTCGAGTTTATTTGTACATGATAAATACGACGAGAGGCACAGATCTGAAGGAACATAACCATTAGAAGCCACTTCGCTCGTCTCGAAAAGCACGCACCTTACATGGTATCAAGTCAATCTGCTAACTCCGGGGGCCGCATTCCGCGGAGGCATTAACGCGTTCGCAAGGAGATGATTGCAAGTCCGTAGTCGTTCCCGACGAGCAACAAACCACGAGCTAGCATCGCATGGGACAGCAAGTGGCGTACCAATGACTCCACGATCATGCGCGATTCGAACGGCGCGCACCAGGGAGTCAAGTTCCGCCTCCGAGTCAACGTCGTCCAAGTTCTCGTACGCATCGTCTGCGGGACCAACGTGAGCGGCGGCTTGGATGGCAGCTGCAGTCGCGGCGGTCGTGGTCGAAGCCTTTCCCTTCTTCTTGGACGTCCCGCCTGTTGCCGCCGTCGCGGCCTTCTTGGGCCCATCGGCGCCCGCCGCTGCCGCCGCCTCCATCGCCAGCCGCTTCTTCTCTGCCTTCTCGCGCTCCTTGCGCTCCTTCCTCTCCGCCTTGCTCTCCCTCTTGATGGGTTCGACCCAATTGGGGTTGTTGGCGCGGTTCCACTCGAGGAGGAGTTCGTCGTACGGCTTGGACCGGCCCTGCACGGCACGCTTCGCGCCCATGGAGTGCGACTTGCAGGTGAGGGAGCGCGAGCACGGGAGGTTCTTGTCGTTGATGACACCGCACTGCTTGTCGTAGTCGACGGGGCCCTTGACGCGGCTCCGGGCCTGCTTCTTCGTCTTCGGGGCGCCTGGGTCGTCCGGGTTGGGCGCGTCGTCCTCAGCTTTGCGCTTCTTCCCTTTCTTGTCTGTCTCACCGTCGCCTATGTCAGCCAGACGGCTGCACGAAGGTGGCTGGGCTCGACACACCCTCGGCCTCAGCAGCCTTGCCCTTCGCGCCCTTCTTCCCGCCGTTCCGGATCTTGGCGCAGTTGTCTGATGACCATGAAGGACCAATGATGGGAAGACTGAGCTGGAGAAGACTTGCCTGCGTGCTCGAGTATCGCGCTGCGCAAGACGGGCTTGAGGCAGTCTTTGCATTTGACGATTCCGATCTCATGGACGAGCGGCTCAGCGCCGAAGGTCTTCATGTCGCGCGCGGACAGCCATGAGGTTGGTGGGGACTGCGGGCGGTCGAGATCGGATGGGGGTGTCTGAGGAAAGAGCTCCCATGTAAACGGTGAGGCAGGAGGGGATGGACTGGACTTGATCCTGAGAGGCATGGGTGGATGTGGTTAGGGCGAAACAGTGTCTTCCGTTGGCGTCGCACTTGCAGACTCCGAGTCCAACAAACGATCAAACACACACACAGGCGCCGGTGATTGGCACGTGGCAACCACGTTTCCTAGCTGAGTGGAGTGGCCAGAAAAGGAAGGGGCGATGGGAGGGTGATTCAGATTCTGACGTCAGAGCAGAGGCGGTGATTGGATCGGCGACCTGCCAACTTGTCTCAAGTTCTCTTCGCAGATGCTGGAAATGTCCCCGCGTCCAGACCGTCTATGCCTATATAACGCCCCAGCCCGATCTCCAGCCTCGAACGCGTCCCCTCCTTCTATCTCTTGATCAGTCTGCCCTCCCACAATCCGCCATGGCCCTCGCTGCAAAGAAAGCAAAGGGCCCCGTCCCCAACGTCACCATCCCCAAACATGATCCTGCGGACCTCAACGGTGACGCGCTCAAGACACCAAAGACTCCGGCGGACGAGGGTATCGAGTTTTTCGAGTCCGCCACGACGCAAGCAGGCCAGCCCATACGCGTATACGAGCTTCGTTTGGATCCCGATGGTGGGCCAAACAAGGACAGATCAGTTGAGTATTTCTCATTGCGCCCATTATGTCCCATTCATATCCATGTATGCCGAGTTAGAAGGAGGTCTGACCCTTCCGTCTAGTATATGCGCCTGCCTCCAGCGTACACTCCGTACATTCTCAGGGTCTCTTTGGACGCGGGAACACCCGCATCTCGCAATGGTGTCTTCAAGACCAACTTCCCCCTTGACGGTGGTCGCTTTGAGCGCGATCGATTCGCTGAACGAAAGTGCGTTCCTAATCTCTCAATGTACCGACCTCTACGGCTAATTTGTTACAGGCTTCCTACAGATTTTTCCTCTCCTATCCAGATTGATCTACCCATCTCCCACGCCGGGGCGTTCGTGTATTGGGTCGAGTACGATGGAGACGCTGCTGGTTCGCGTGTCAAGGGCCGCGAAGGTTACTTCAACATAGATCCCATTCTCCGCACGAAGATGCGGACGCCCATCGTCTCCAACGGCACCATCGCCATAGACGGTCCTACGGTCAAATCCGAGGACGTCAACCTTCCGCTGGACGGGTTGTCCGTCCTTACCCTCGTCTCGAAGTGGATGGGCCCGACATCTGGCTGGCGGGAGTACTTCGCAGAGTCAAGCGCGAGGGGATACAATATGATCCATTGGACACCACTGCAAGAGCGTGGCGAGAGCGACAGCCCTTACTCCATCCGCAATCAGCTCGCATATGAACCGTCCATGTTCTCCGACAGCAAGGACATCGGCTCAGATGGGGGCAAGGCGAGGTTGGAGGAGATGCTGAAGGTGGCGAGGGAAGACTATGGGTTACTCAGCTTGACGGACGTTGTCTTGAACCATACCGCGAACGACAGTCCTTGGTTGCTTGAGCATCCAGAGGCAGGTGGGTCTCTTTGCGCTGTGCACAGCGCTCGCCGTAGTTGAACGACGATTCACACAGGTTATAGTCCATCGAATACCCCGCACCTGACACCAGCCTTAGAGCTCGACACCGCTTTGCTCGAGTTCTCTACAGAATTGGAGTCAAGAGGCCTTCCAACTACCGTTTCTTCCGAGGATGACATCATCCGGATCGTGGAGGGCTTGGGAAGCTACCTCAAGGAACGCAACTTGTGGCAATACTACGTCCTAAACGTGGAGCAGGAGCGGAGTGCCATCAAGACCGCTCTGGACAAACACAACGTGGTGGCTTGGACTGGCAGCGACATTGCTAACAAGACCGTCGTCGAACTCGCACATATCATCCGGGACTCCGGTCTTATCCAGGGCCATGGGAAGCTGGAAAAAAGATTTGGCACCCACGTTCCTGGACCTGTCGCCGCCGGCTTCGTCAAGGCTGCTTTCGTCAACTTGACGGATACTGCCGCGCTTGCTGATGCCTGGGTACGCGTCGTGGATGTCCTCAACGTACCGCTGTACGAGGAGTGGAACGAGGATACGAAGATTGCCTTGGATCACGTTCGTAATCGCGTCAAGTACACGCGTCTCGAAGAGCATGGCCCGAAGTTAGGGCCGATTACACGAGCGTAAGTTCATTGCAATCAACCTATACGTTATGCGCTGACGGTTCCTCAGCAACCCTCTCGTCGAACCCTACTTCACACGACTAAAGGACACTGAGCCTGACGTCTACTCGGTGGCTAATAACGGATGGATTTGGAACGCCGACCCGCTCGCCAACTTCGCTGTCTGGCCCTCCAAGGCATATCTCAGGCGCGAAGTGATCGTATGGGGGGACTGCGTGAAGCTCCGCTACGGAGACGACCCGTCATCAAACCCCTGGCTCTGGGGGTTCATAACGAAGTATGTCACGGACCTGGCCGCGACCTACGACGGCTTCCGCATCGACAACTGCCACTCGACTCCTTTGCATGTCGGCGTCACACTGCTAGATGCGGCACGCGGGGTCAACCCCAACCTATACGTCTGCGCGGAGCTGTTCACGGGCAATGAGGAGATGGACACCATGTTCGTCAGCCGCTTGGGCATCAACTCGTTGATTCGCGAGGCAGGGAATGCTTGGGATCCCAAGGAGCTCTCCCGTCTACTCTACCGCCATGGCCTCGGAAAGCCGCTAGGTAAATTTTATTTCCCTCCGTCCGATGGCTTGCACTCATGTTAGCATCCCGTAGGCTCCATGGACGGTGCGTGTATGACGAGCAAGGGTGAGCTTCCGCCGCCCACCGGCAAAGGGCCAACTCGCGATTGCCTGGTCATCCCCCACAACGGTTCGGTCCCGCATGCGCTTTTCTTCGACCTTACGCACGACAACGAGTCATACCTGCACAAGCGCTCTGCTGAGGATGCACTCTCCACGGGTGCTCTGATCACGTTCTCGTTCTCCGCCATCGGCTCGGTCAAGGGCTTCGATGACCTCTATCCGAAGCTTCTGAACCTGGTCCGGGAGAAGAGGAAGTACGAAGTCACCCATGTGGGCGAGAAGAGCGGCATCGCGAAGGCGAAGCGCATTTTGAACGCGCTACACACTGAGTTCTCTTTGGGAGGCTACGAAGAGGGGCATGTCCATCAGGAGAACGACGTGAGTGCATCTATTTACATGGTAGAGTCAACTTTCTGAAGACGCACTGCAGTATATCGTCCTTCACCGCGTGCAGCCGCACACGCAGAAGGGATACATTCTTATCGCCCACTGCGCGTTCCAGAAGGGGTCGAAGGATCGGGGATTCAGTGAGCGTTATCAGTACCCAATCTCTTACGAGTGTGGACCTCTGATGGTGGATCTGCGAAAGTCACGCCTATCAAGCTTCGCAGCACGAAGGCCAAGTTTTTGTACGGCGCGCAGATCGACTTCTCGTCCTACGAAGTCGACGCGGATCCCAGTACTCTCCAGGGAATGCCCGGCAAGCTCGTGGAGATCCCGCAGGTTGCGGTGGCGGAGGGCTCGGATGCCGAAGGCCCGTACTCGGAGATCGTCGTCCCGGACTACTTCCCGCCTGGGAGCATCATGCTCTTCGAGACGCATCTACAGGGCCTAGACAGCAGTCTGGACGATTTCTGCTCGTCGGGTGCGGAGGAGGCCTTTGGCGACCTCAACCTCGTCGATCTCAACGTTGTGCTTTTCCGCGCGGAGGGCGAGGAGCGCGACGCAACCGGCGGCGAGATCGGGGCGTACAATGTTCCTGGCATGGGGAACCTGGTCTACTGCGGTCTCGAGGGATGGATGTATCCCCTTCGCCATATCATGCGGTACAACGACCTCGGACACCCGTTGTGCGGCCATTTGCGTGAGGGAGCTTGGGCATTCGACTATGTGCACAACCGTTTGTTCAAGTATGTCTTTTGCCAATTCTTCCCCCCCTACTATGTGTACTCACTACTGTGACAGGCAGACTGACGTTTTCCCCAACCTCGCGAAGCCAGCCAACTGGTTCAAGGAGCACTTCGACCGCGTCAAGGAGTCCGTGCCACCCTTCTTGCGACCCAAGTATTTCGCAATCATCATCTCGGAAGCGTACAAGGCCGCACGCCGTGCGGCAATCGAACAATGCTCGAACTTCGTTTCAACCGGTCACGACTTAACTCATAACCTCGCCCTGTGCGCTGTCCAGATGTACGGTCAAATCAAGTCTGCCTCGCTCGATCCCGGGAAGCCTACACCATCTGTGGCTGCCGGTCTTCCGCACTTCACTACGGGATGGGCGCGGTGTTGGGGCCGGGACGTGTTCATCTCGCTCCGCGGCCTCTTCCTCACGACAGGCAACTTCGAGGGCGCGCGAGCACACATCCTCGCGTTCGCATCCGTGCTCAAGCACGGCCTCATCCCGAACCTCCTCGACTCCCTGCGCAACCCGCGGTACAACTCACGCGACTCGCCCTGGTGGATGCTGCAGAACATCCAGGACTACGCGACGAGCGCACCCGACGGGCTGTCCATCCTCGCGGAATCGGTTAAGCGACGCTTCCCGAGCGACGACACCTGGGTGCCGTGGGACGACCCGCGAGCGTACGCGTACTCGAGTACGATCGCAGAAGTCGTACAGGAGATCCTACAGCGCCACGCGAGCGGGATCTCGTTCCGCGAGCACAACGCGGGGCCGAACCTGGACATGCAGATGCGGGACGAGGGGTTCGACATCAATATCAGGGTGGATTGGGAGACGGGCCTGATCCTGGGCGGGAACCGGTTCAACTGCGGGACGTGGATGGACAAGATGGGGGAGTCGGAACGCGCGGGGAACAAGGGCCTTCCCGGCACGCCGCGCGACGGTGCGCCTGTGGAGATTACGGCGCTGTTGAAGAGCACGCTGAGGTGGTTGAGCGAGCTGTCGGCGGCGGGCAAGTTCCCGTTCAAGGGCGTCGAGGCTGACAGTGAGCGGTTTTCGACTGTTGGTCTGCGAATCGCTGCTGACAATTGCATAGTCGACGGAGAGAAGCGCCTCGTTACGTACAAGGAGTGGAGTAACCTCATCCAGGCTTCGTTCGAGAAGTGCTACTATGTGCCGGCCGGTATGTGTCGCAACCTCCGCGGCGTATGGTTGACAGTCTAACCATGCCCCCAGATCCAAGCGATGACCCGAACTACAAGATCAATCCCAAGATGGTCAACCGCAGAGGCATCTACAAAGATGTATTCGGAACTCCCGCCGACCGAGAGTGGGCGGACTATCAGTTCCGGTCGAACTTCCCGATCGCAATGACCGTGGCCCCGGAGCTGTTCGATGCGCATCATGCGCTGGGCGCCCTCAAGCTTGCCGATGAGATTCTGCGCGGCCCTTTGGGCATGAAGACACTTGACCCTGCGGATCTCCAGTACCATCCCTACTATGACAACGCGAATGACGGCACAGATATGGCAGTTGCCAAAGGTTGGAACTACCACCAAGTACGTGATTCTGGTTATCTGCCAGTTCATCCAATGCTAACTTGCTCGATATGTCTTTAGGGCCCAGAGTGGGGTTGGCCCTTGGGCTACTTCCTGCGCGCATACCTCTACTTCGATACGCAGGTCGGAGCGGGCAAAGAGGTGAGTCCGACGATGTATTCCTTGGTGTAATATGTCATTAAACTATCGGTCAGGATCCTACCGTGACTCTTCACCACCTCCACCGCATCCTCTTGAAGCCTCGCGAGCATATACAGAAAGATCCGTGGGCCGGCTTGCCTGAGCTGACGAACAAGGACGGCGAATACTGTCGCGATTCTTGCAACACGCAGGCGTGGAGCGCGAGTACCCTTCTAGATTTCTTAGAAGATGTGCACAAGATGAGCGCATAGAGAACACTCTTGAGTTCACCCAATCAAACGTATCCAAGTCTTTGACAGCAATCTCTGCATGGTATACACGCGTCGAGATTCGATACATGCGTCGTTCACTGTCATTTTGTTGCGCTAGTAAGGTCACTATATCCTTCTCGATTTCTGTAGATTTTTGTTGTATCGCAAGCAGACCTGTATATAAAGTGTATCCAAGACAAAGAATATGTGTTTTATGTGTTATGATGCGTGGTACAGAGCCAAGAACTGTCAGCTACTTTATCGAGTTTTAGACGCGGATCTGAACAATGGGTAACCTAACGTTGCATAGAAGCACTACAGTGAAGGCATGATCGGTGGGATAGGAAGCCGGGCGAAGGTCTTGACGAAGATGCGTACATAAAAACCCACTGCATGCGACTGGATACGCTCGAAGACCTCTTCGGACACCTCTCGAGGGAGTCCCTGCTTCACGTCCTCCGGGTAGTCGGGCCAAGAGGCGAGCACCGCAGCGAAGCGCCCTAGCGTCTCGCAACAGTCCTTCCACTCGCGCGCGGGGGGCGAGAACCAGCGGAACGCGGCGCGACCCTCGCGCGGGGGCCCGTCATTGGGGAAGACATGCATTATCGATGACGACGGAGAGCCCCACACACGCGACACGAAGAACTCGCGGTGGAGCTTCTGGTTGAACGACCACGTCGGCCGCTGCACCATGAGCGTGTCGAGGGACAGCAGCTCTGCGCGGAAGTTGACCTCGTGGCTTTCCCAGAGGATGTACGCCCGCACGCGCGGGTGCCCGCAGGCTGCGGCGCTGTCCAGCCGCATGTCCGCGAGCGGCGCTGGCGACCTGTAGGTCTCCGCGTCGTCCTCGCGGTACGAGGGGAAGTGGGCGATGGTGCCGAAGAGACGCGTAATGCGCTGGCGCTCCTCCTGGCGGCGCGCGCGGCGGCGGTTGGTCGAGTCCCCGGAGGGCTTGGAAGAGGAGTCGAGGCGAGGCGGCTCGTAGTCGCCCCGAAGGGCGGTGCGCCACTCCTCGATGTTGAGCGGCTCGTTTACGATCGTCACGTCGAACATCCGCATGCGGCAGAACTCGCGGATGCGCACGAAGTTGTGGATGTAGCGGTGGGCCTTTTCAGGATCCGTCCTCGCACGCTCGGGGTGCGCGCATGAGGTGGGAAGGGGCGCGACGGACGAGATGGTGTCGAGTAGGAACGGAGGGGGCCAATAGTACACCGCGGAGGTCTGCGCACGCCCTATGGGAGACGCGGCTTGTAGAACTGTGGCCCAGACAGGTGCAGCATCGTAGAAAGAGGACTGTGTAAACGTTTTGGAAGGGTGGAGGCCGCCCACGGAAAGGCTCAAAGACGCAATCTGGCTGTGATGCTCAGGGTCAACGGGCAGAGCAGCAGAAGATGACGATGCACGCGTAGATACATGATCCAGCTGGACAGGCTGAACTTTGCCTTGGGGGTTCGAGGGTCCACGCTTGCATTTCTTCTTTTTATTTTTCTTGGATATGGCAGACTGAGCCTGGAGGGCTACACCGACTCCGAGG
Source organism: Ganoderma multipileum BCRC 37180 (assembly GCA_000338015.2). Taxonomy (NCBI): domain Eukaryota; kingdom Fungi; phylum Basidiomycota; class Agaricomycetes; order Polyporales; family Polyporaceae; genus Ganoderma; species Ganoderma multipileum. Next base: position 10,892 of record BACB01005403.1, on the reverse strand, counting down.
CTCACATCCGATTCCCCATCCCCCACTCGCTGGCGCTTGGACGGGTTCCCTTCATCGTCTGCGACTGGGACTTGCAGATACTCGGCAATTTTCATTGGTGCGAGATGAGTACCAGAAACATGTTCCGAAACAAGCAACATCATCCTGCTCAGCCAGTCTTTCGCCAAGTTAGGTACACCTGTGAGGCGCTGGATAGAGTGGCCAAAGGACGCGGGCCGGGTTTCAACCACCTGCCAAACCGCAAGGTCATGGGTGAGGGGATGTAGGAACCAAGTAGGCAGTCCAACGCGGATGCAGTTTTGCACATCAGAGCCTTTCCTAACGAAAGCGCCCACGACAGGAAGAACCGAAGTACTGTAGTCTTGGAAAGAGCGTAAACGAGGGTTGACAACCTCGATATACATCTTCAGTCCCGCCAACTCCAGACATGCGCGTTGTACATGTGCGGCAACGCTAATCGCGATACTCGCGACAACAGGATAGAACCTCATCCTGTCTACGACCTGGCGGAGGACTATGACGAGGAGTCGACCGTATTTTGTCAGGTTATCCGGTGCCTTCGTCCGTTGGAATTGTCGGATGGCCGACTCCGCCGCGGCGACCAAGGCGTCTCGCGTCTCCTTGACAATATAGCCAACCTTGGCTAACCCAATGCTGCGCTCTTGCACCCAGTGCGTTGTCGGCAGAAGTGTCTCCCAAAGGATGGCGGGAACATCCGGAGGAAAGGGCCGACTGGGAATGCAGGCGACATGCCACATATTCTGCTTCAAGTTTTGAGGCCAGCAAGAATACTCATGCTTTCCATAGCGACCGTCGGAGTACAAATCGACCATGGTGGACTCGACTGGGAACTCCGGGACGTAATCCATGTTCGGCGATGTAAGCACCATGCTGTCAAATATTCCACGTGCTGCAACCTTGGCTTCGTGCGGCTTGACTACCTTGGGGGCTGAACGGCCTGTCAGTTGTGCATCGTTCAGAGCACAGTTGAGAGTGCTTACGTTGATCATGCCGCGTCACTTTCAGGATTGGCAGGTTGATAGGTGTGGGCTGTGGGCCACGATAAAGGGAATCCGACATAAAATACCACAAGGTGCGAGCGAGCAAAGAACAGTGATAATTGGGACTTGAGGGGCTGAAGAAGGTGCCAACTTGAACGCCGAGCGGACTCTGAGGCGTGACAACCAGGAAATGGACTTGGGGATGTGGTAGTCACAGAAGAGAAGACAAAGGAGTCTTAGGGGGTTGGAGTAGTCTTGACGAGGATAAGTTCGAGGTTGATGTCGCAAGAGCTGGGTGTCTTTACCGCCGTGCCAACAGGCCGGGCGCAGACGTTCCACAAACCTCGGCGGGCTGTAGAGCTTGACACGAGGTTTGGGAGCTCTATGTATTACACCAAAAATTTCTGAAGGATCCCAACCGGTGAGCGGGAAGTGGGAACCAATGTCAACCCAACAATACCTGCAAGAACGGGACGTGTCAATTTGTCGCGCGGCGCGAGCCCTCGTATGGTCGCTGGCACTGAGTTGCGTAATAGACGTGAGTGATCAGCGATAAATGGGTCGTAAAACCGGTGTCTACTCACATGATAGCGGGGAGGTCGGGAGTTTGGGGGTGTTGAGAACTTGGAAGTGATTGGGACGAGGAGGTGAAGTTGGCGCCGTATGGTCGCTAAGCGCTAAGATACTGAGCGCCCTTATGTAAGCGCTGCGCTTCACGCAATAAGCCGATACGATACTTAAGCGCTCTCTCGATCGCGACTTCGCTCGAGACCAGCATCATGCATATGGCACCGTCAATACAGTATCTTCGAGTAAGTAAACTCTCCATCTGGAATCATTTATGATTTTTGTCAGTTTTTTGGGTGCATTTACTCACTTCGAGTGCTCAAGTTTCCCTCTACCGATATACGATCCGCGGCCCATCGCTGAGCATTGAGCTCCATGGGGAGCATGTGGATAACTCCTTCCGGAGTCTCTTCAACCACGTTCCAAACCTTCTTTCGCATGGTGGACACGCCGATGAGGCTTCAGGCCTCTGCCTCCCTACTATCCTCCGGCACCGTGGCTACCACTCCCCCCGACAGCTTCGCATTCTGAGCATGGTCCGAGTCCAGTCGGCGGCGGCAACAACTCCCAAACCGTGCACTTACTACCGCCAAGGAAACTGCGTGCGTGGAGTCCACTGCAAATTCTCTCATGAAGAAGAAGCTGGCCTTAGGACGCCACGACCTTCAGTCCCGACCACAAGGGGAGACGAGAAACCACAACCTGTCGCTATATGCGAGTTATATAAGCAAGGATTCTGTCGATTCGGAGATAATTGTCTCTTCTTCCATCCTCGTTCTCCACCGAGCCCCACGACCAGTGGCACAGGAGCCCGCCCGGACTTTGGCCCTCGATCTGTCCACGATAGCCCGCCCCACGATCCTCTCCCGAGCTCGGTCTCGTTCGGTCCATGCAAATTCTATGCGCGAGGCGTTTGCAACAAGGGGCAGGCGTGTCCATTTCCGCATCCTGGCGCTACCTTGAGTCGAACGACACTCCTACCTCGTGCCACAGGTGTCTCGTTGAAGCGATCAGATGGTTTTGGGCATAGTACGTCCGCTTTTCTGCATATGCGCAAATTTTCTGAAGGAACCGTAACGCGTGGTTAGATTCACGGACAACGAAATTTGAACGTTCCCCTCCAGCCCCTCATGCTCACGATAGAGCCCTCTTGATTCCTTGCAAGTATTTCCTCCAAGGAAGATGTTCGAAGGGTGTAGCTTGCTCGTTTTGGCACGCTGGCATCGAGCGTAAAACCGATGTGAGCGCACCTTCAGACTTGATGGTTGAGCTGGTAGGTGGCCATTTTTTGTATATTATTAGACATTCTTTCTCATTATGAGAAGCAAGCCGCTAGCGCAACGTCAGCCAGCGCATCAGTAGTATCTGAGCATGCTAAAGAAGAGCCCTTTAATACCAGCGGAACAAACGTGAGGGTTAATAGATGCAGGGATGACGGACGTTAATTTGCTCCCAACAGGTCGGCGAATGCGAAGAACCGGTCAACACGAAACCTGTTTCCCTCGGCGAGCAGTCCAGCACTGAGAGAAACAAGCTTGGTTGTAAGGTCACGTACGGGCCAGGCGCCTGCATCCAAGAAGTCGTGACCGCCTTCGAGTCTCACATCGTCCTTCTCCACAACCTTCCACCCTCTATGACACATACCCAATTGATCGACCTAGCGGAACCCTTCGGTGCTTTGAAAAGTGCCGTGGTCATTCCTCCACGCGACGGTGTCTTGCAGCCGATGGGAAGACTCCAGTTCCTCAACACTCACCATGCTGTACGGGCTGCATCCGAGATTGGCAAAGCGGTGGAGCTTCGTGGAACCATCGCAAGACTCGATCTCCGTGCCGCCGAGAATAGCAAGGCGATCCTTCGAAGTACGAAGGCGAAGCTCAGCTGGTTCGCCCCTAGCCTCGCAGGGTGGGCTCACTATCCATCTCTGTCCGAAGCCAGAGAGAAGGCGACATGTCTGAACGGAAAGTCTTTCCACGGCACTACCATCCGAGCCACATTCCAGACCCCATCCATGCGCCAACGGTCATCTTTCTCTGTGGAGTTCAAGGGACTACCACTCGACACTTCCGCCGTGGCTTTGAAGAACTTCTCTGGAGCCGATTCTGTCGCCCTCGGTTCCCCTAGTTTCATAATCGACGACTCGATACGGGAGCTACCGAAAGCTCTTTCGGCACACGGCCATTTGGAAGCGTTCGATTTCGTGCAACCCGACGGGAAAAGGCCAAAGCTTGTCGCGTTCGTGCAGTTCGCCGACCCTGACATAGCAGAGCGGGCGGTCGCCGCGCTGCACAATCGCCGCCATGCCTTCCTCCGCGGCAGTCCCTCATTCTTGGAGCTCATCCATTCTGTCAAGTATATGCTCCCTCTCCCTCAGTTCCAGGCCGTCCGGCCACAGGTGGATGCTCTCAAAGAAGTCCTCCAGACGTGCAAGCTGCGCTACCATGACAAGGATGAGTACGGACGCGACACTGAGGACGTTTGCGTCCGCGCGTACGGTCCCGACGCGAAGGGACTTGGTCGGCTAAAGATGGAGATAGAGGTGTTGCTGAAAGGCGATTTCCTGCTGGATGAGGATGGCCAAGTCGCGTGGCACGAGCACTACTCGATGGCCAGTGGCCGCCAGTTCCTGGACAGCGTGGCTGCCCAGACCGGGACATACGTCAAATGCGACGCGCGGACGCGCACGCTCCACCTTTACGGCGACCAGACGGGACGCATCGCGGCCAAGACTCGCCTCCTAGCACTACTTGTAAAGCTAAAGGATCAGGAACACATCCTTGACCTCGAGCAGGAGGCGTTTCGCAGGATGCTTCATGGCGGCTTTCAAGCGTTACAGATACAGTTCGGAGGCAACGTTCTTTTCGACGTCGTTCGTAGGCGGCTAGTACTGCGAGGAGAAGAGAGCGACATCCGCGCGATCCGTGAAACTGTCACCCGGCAACAGACCAGCCTGCAAACTACCACCGACCACTCCCAGAGCTCATTGGACGGCTCTCCCTGCCCCGTTTGCTTCTGTGACACCACCGATCCCCTGACGCTGCCGTGTGGGCACTGCTATTGTCGCGCTTGCCTGCACCACTACCTTGGCTCCCTCGGACAGTCCCAAGGCGAGGGGTCACAGGTAGTCGCCGCATGTCTGGCCGAGACCGCAAAGCCTGATGGATCCAACCGAGTGTGTGGGCGCGGGGTCCCCCTCGACACCATCCGCACCCTTTTGACCCCCGGGGAGGAAGAACGACTGCTTGAGACGGCGTTCCTGTCGCACATCCACAGTCGGCCGCAGGAGTACCATTACTGCCCCACCGCCTACTGTCAGACGCTTTACCGCGCATCCGCAGACGACACTGTCCTCCGCTGCCCTTCCTGCATCGCCCGCATCTGCGCATCGTGCCATGTCGAGTTCCATGAGGGCCTGACCTGCGCCCAGTTCAAGGACAACACGTCGGGCGGAAACGAGGCGTTTCAGCGATGGAAGGAGGAACATGGGATCAAGGCTTGTCCTGGCTGCGGCGTGGACTTGGAGAAGAGCGGGGGCTGCAACCATATGACGTGCAGGCGGTGCGGGACGCACATGTGTTGGGTGTGCATGAAGACCTTTACCGACAGCGATAGCAGTGAAGGAGTATACGCGCACATGCGGCGAGAACATGGAGGGATCGGAGCATAGTAGTGTCTGCATCGGTGTCCTGCGCTAGAAATCTGAGCAAGGCGTCGATGTCATATAAAGGACAAAGCTTTGCATGATTATACATCGTGGTGATAGTTCTACAACTTGGAGAACCATTCTGAACGACGAGGATTGCCTATATCGACGCCGTGTATCCTGTCCGTTCGCGGTAACCACTTTCTCAGGTGTCACACTCCTCATGATCATCACCGCCACTCTTCGAAGACCCCCCCTTTGGCAGGACGAGCAACGCATACGAGAGATAAATGCTGTCCTCCCGGCACATCTCCACTTCATTTCCGACGTACGCGTTCGTTTCGTGGGCTTCCTCTTGGTAGGTGAAGAGCGACTGCTCGAGGTCAAGCGAGAAGAATGGTACGCCTTCCACGCCTTCCAGCCATGGCGCGCCACAGGCCGAGTGATTGGCGGGCTTGGCGGCAGAGTGCTCCACGTACTCTATAAGCGCGTCGATGTGACCTTTAGTAAAGGGATAGACTGTGGTGCTGCACTTCATGTCGTAGCTTGCCCCAAATCCAAAAGAATCCTCGGGGTCACCCCACTCGGCAGAGGACTGGAGGACGATCGGAAAATGTCTGACTTCTACGTTGGGCAACGCGCGGGCCGCATTGATGAGGACCGCGTCGGAGCCGCTGAAGGTGGTCGTGCCGAGGCAGTATTTGCGCTGGAGGAGGATTCCAAACGGCGGCTCCATGGTCCCGACTAGCTGAGATACCTGTTGCCGGATGGCGACAGAGGTGTCCGTCTCCTTCGCGCTTGTATCATCGGCCTCCGAAGTACGGAACAGTTTGAAGGCGATAGCCGCTCTGTACCCATCGATCTCCTCGACCTTGTGCGGCACGTCTGGGTAGAATGCACACCAGTGGCCCTCGTAGACAGGATAGATCCCGTTGTCATCGACTGCAAGACCGCCGCTGCGGCTCGTATCACCAAGTCCGAGGAGAAACGTGCCGACAAGACCCTGTTGAGGGGTATCGCGATGGACGCTGAAGTGATCTCCGGGACCGTAGAGATGGATCTTGTATGGTTCGACGCGGACACCGGTGTTAGGGAAGAAGTTCTGGTCCCATAGGTCTGCGATACGCTCGAGAAGCTCGTCATCGATGGAGAACTCGGATGCTGGGATCTCCTTGGCCTGGCGGACATTCTTATCCACCTTTGTGACTTGTTCACGAACGTCTCCATAGCCAGACACCTTGGCCTTGCTATGCCATTGTTTCAGGCGGGGTTCCGAAGCGATCCTAGCGTCTTCTGGGAGTGAGAATCCATGCGACAAGGAGGACCTCGCACGAGGGTCGATTGGCTCATCGAACTTGATACCACGCCGAGTGATCCGAAGTCGAAAGGGTTTGTCTAGGATGCCAGAAACTGAGTTCTGGGCGTGTAACATAGTGATCTCCTTCAGGTTGGCGACGATTTTCTAGATATAGATCGTATGAACCCGCCATGCAGATGTAGGAATATCATAAAGCTTGATTACGTACGTTGTTCCGATCCTCCCTGTCCTTGTCCTCATCCGTCAACTTGGCGTACACACGATCGTGCTCCCTGTCCACGTCGTCCAGAGATAAGTCCCCTGATCCCCCCCCCCCATCATGCGCTCTGCCAAGTCTTCAACCTTCGAAGGGGAGTATCCGATGGCCCCTAAAGCAGAAGCCTGCTTGATAGCCTGGATGAGCCTGAGTGCCGCGGGAACTTCGCCCAACGAATCAATAACCATGGTCTCGGCGCGAGACACCTAGAAATAGATTAAAATGCAGGAGCTCCAAGTTCTGCTAAAACTCCACGTACTTCGTCGGTGTCTGTTGTATTATGCCGTCGCTGACGTTTACCGGCAGGAGAGGACTGGGACGACGAAGCTGGAGGGACGGTGCATGTCGACGGCCAGATCTCCTTGGTTGAGCGGACGTAGAGGACGCCATGTTGAGGCGTAACAAATGGATGGGCGGAAAGGTTGAACACGCGGAAGGGGGGCACGAGGGACGGTTATATAGGTGCTTCATATCATAGGGGAAGCGGGTTGTGGTTTCAGTTTGCGTCAGGAGTTTGCGTTGGTCTGCGCGAATGGAGGAGTGAGGTCATGGTGCTGCTCCCGAGATGACTTCTGGCCTGCCGAGTAGGAACCTTCGGAACCGAGTGAGGCTGGCTTCGCGGTCAGCCTCGTTTGAGAGCCATATTCACGTCCTTGGCTGTCGAGGACCTACGACATAACCACCTCCCTCGTCTTCGCTAAACTGACCGCCCAACATGACTGACGCGAACTCACCACTGGAGCTCCCCAACCCCCTGAAGCGTGATGGCGACCCCAAGATGATCGGTCTCTGGAAGGTGGGGAGAACGATCGGAAAAGGCAGCTCAGGTGCGTTCCCAACAAACCCTCCAAAAGACACACCTCGTAACCTAGGCCAGGTCGAGTTCGTCTCGCTCGACACACTAAGACCGGCCAGTATACCGCGGTGAAGATCGTCTCCAAGACTGCACTCCTAAACTCCCGCTTGTCCCTTCGCGACCTCGGGATCGAAGCCGAGCGTATCCTGCACGGAATCGAACGCGAAATCGTGATCATGAAGCTCATCGAGCACCCCAACATCATGCGCCTCTACGACGTCTGGGAGACCTCGACCGAACTCTACCTCATCCTCGAATACGTCGAAGGCGGCGAGCTCTTCGATTACCTCTGCGAGAGGGGCCGTCTCCCAGCACGCGAGGCACTCGGTTACTTCCAGCAGATCATCACAGCCATCGACTACTGCCACCGCTTCAACATTGCGCACCGTGACCTCAAGCCAGAAAACCTTCTCCTTGACCGCGACAAGAACATCAAGGTGGCCGACTTCGGGATGGCCGTCTGGCAGAGTGCGGGCAACATGCTCAACACTGCGTGCGGTAGCCCGCACTATGCCGCGCCAGAGGTCATCAAAGGCGAGGCGTACGACGGGACCGCGGCGGACATCTGGTCGTGCGGCGTCATCCTGTACGCATTGCTCATCGGGCGCCTCCCATTCGACGACGAAGACCTTCCCAAGCTCCTCGAGAAAGTCAAGCTCGGGAAGTTCACCATGCCGGGTGATGTCGACGCGCGCGCACAGAATCTCATCAGGAGAATGCTCGAGAAGGACGTCACCAAGCGCATCACGATCCCCGAGATCCTCCGCCACCCGTTCTACAAGAGCCAGAAGCCGAAGCAGATGAATTGTGACGTCCCGAAGCTCGACGATATCGCACGCCCCCTTGCGAGCAAGAACCAGATCGACCGCGACATCTTCGCGAACTTGCGCACGCTGTGGCCGGGAGAGGATGACGAGAAGGTTGAAGCGCGCCTGATGGATGAGAAACCGTCTTGGGAGAAGGGAGTATACCATCTGCTGCTACAGTATCGCGCAAAACACTCGGAGGACTACGATGAGGACGAGGAGAGGGCACTGGTGGAGAAGCGACAGGAGAAGCGCAAGGCCAAGCGGAACGCCGAGGCCAGGGAGCGTGACCAGTTTCTTGCAGACTTGCCTCCGAGGGCAGGGCCCCCCACGCCGTCGCGTGCTAGGACGGGTGCGACTCGCAGATCGCCTTCGCCTTCGCCAACCAGAGGACCTAGTAGGATGCGAAAGGTTTCTCTCTTGCGCATGGCCAGTAATAGCGCTCTCCCAGCCTTGACGTCCACCTCTGTCACGACGACGCCATCGCCTGATCCGCCTTCTCTGCAGTCTCCACGGCCGCAGCCCCAACTCCCTCCACTCCAGGTTCCCCAGGTCGAAGACCCGCGCGTTCAAGAGTTCCTGAATCAGGTCGCGCAGCACCTCGCCGCAATCGAGGCCAACACGGTGCCGACGCGCGACCAAGCCGACTACGATCGGCTCGTATCCCCACTCATGGCCAGCCTGTCCCCTGCTAGATTCTTCGGTGACGACATTCACACCTCCACCAACGCACAGTCCGACCCATTCCGTTTGGCGGAACCGCCGATGCAGACGAAGCCACTCAGCATTCGACGGCGCAACGGGGCGAACGCGAACAAGGAGAACGACTTTGGAGCCCCACGTCTCACCGTCAAAATCGACAGCGAGGACTCCGAGAACCGTGAGCCCCATCTCGGGCCACACCATGAGAGGAGCCGCCTCAAGAAGCGCCGCAGCCCCATGTCGCTCTCGCCCGCGTCCCCGGCCTCCGCGCTGTCTGATGGGTCGTTCGTCCTTCCTTCGACACCCCGGAGGAAGTGGTTCGGTGCTCTGTTCCGCTTCAAGCCGGCGAGCCACCAGCTGCTTTCGACCAAGGATGCGGAGGAGACGCACGCGACGTGCCGGAGGCTCCTTGAGAACATAGGCGTGACGGTCTCTCCAGCACACTACGTCTCCGGCTCGGACGCGCTCATGCTGCAGTGCGCGCTCGCGGACTGGCGGGAGCGCGACGAGGACGGCTTCCTGGCGGCCGCCAAGGGTGTGCGCTTCCGCGTGGAGATCGGGCGACCGAGTCCGGCGCACGAACTGGCTGGGTTTACGGTGGTCGTGCAGTTAGTGCTAGAGAAGGGGGCGGCGAGCAGCTTGAAGATCATCCACGGGCGACTGAAGAGTGTTTGGGATCTGGACAGTGCGCCAGTCACGTGCGAGAGCCTGTCAACGAGAGAACTGGAGGGCGGGCGATTTCTGGAGGTGGTGTTCGATCATTAAGTGGATACAGTGCCAGCAGTATACGGATGAAGCGACATATTGACATATCTGACGCATACTTATAGTCAACCGCTGTGACGGATATGAACGTTCTCGACATTTTGCACGCACCTTCAATGCAATAATGCTAAGAAGACGACGCGATGCTCTTGAGAACCTCACATGCCGTCCATTGTCTGCATTGTCGACGCAAATCTTGACGAAGGTTCAAGGAGCAGAGGGACTTCGTCCGTGTCCATTGCCGCTTCTGCAGCAGTCTTTTCCTCTGCTGCTTCGCGCTTCAAAAGTGGATGATGGCCGGGTCGCGAGAGCACGGTGGTCTCCGGAGATGCGCTGGATATGCGAATGAAACGAAGTTGTTGGACATAGGCCACTTCCTTTTGGTCCCACTTTCGAAAAAGTTCAACATTTGTAGGATGCGTCAAATCGATCACCTCTGCGGCACCACATCAACGGTGAGAATACTCAGAAATGTGCATATATACACACCGAGGCCAGTACGGTATCCTTCAGCTTCCCTCAGTTTCTGCTCCTCTAGGTTCTGCTCCTTCACACTCTTCGGCCTTCCTTTCCGTCGCGAAGCCTTCTCTGCCTCAAGCTCTTGGTCGAAGCGTGGCAGCCAAATATTCTTCACGACGAAGTGCAGTTCCTCCAATGATAACTCGCCCTCGGGTGGAAGGGCATGGTAGAAAAAGCTGTATACGTTCGCTGCGCGTACAGTTCAGATTGGTTCCTTATGTTGCAAAGATGAACAAAAAACCTTGAGACCCTAGCTTCTTATGCCGATCCCTCGTCTGTTCGACAAGTTTGCTCTTGCGGAGTTGGGTACGGACAAGTTGTCCGGCTTTACGGGATTGGGGATGAAAAACCTTCTCCTTCTTTCCGCCGCCAGTTTTGTGTTTTGCAGCGTCGGAAAGACCCATAGGAGAGATTGACGATGTACAGAGGGAATATGAGAATGAGAGCAGAGCCTAAGGT
>BACB01005402.1:0-11408 GCA_000338015.2 Ganoderma multipileum BCRC 37180 | reverse complement strand
AACCCGAGCTTGATACTCTTGTGCACCACCCACAGCCTCCACCCGCGAATGGACACGGCATAGCCCATCCCCGGGTGTTGCATGTTGGGCAACCAGTTGTGTTAAATCACACACCACACACGTCTCCATCACTTCCCGTGGACAACACACCCCCTTCAGGCAACCCGTCTCTAACCGCTATCCTGCCTGTGACCTCACAGTCGGTAGCGGACCTACGCTACCATTTGGGGAGCCTCCTTGGAACCTCCACTTCTCTCTCCGATGTCGTCCTGCTCAGTCCCCAACCTCTTCACGCCCGTATTCGCCATGATTTGCGCACCATCCTTTCTAACGACGAGGAACAAGAAGTCGCAGTCTCTATCTCCCAGTGGCCCGATGGATTGGCTTTGGGTGCGGCTCTTATTCAGGCGGCTGGACGAACAGGTACCGACTGGGTGCTCCTAGCGGACGAGGAGGGGCTCGAGCACTTCAACACGGAGACACGCAACATTCTCCTCCTCAACACCGCGCCTCAAGTCTCCTTACCTATGGGTCCCCGAGGGGTCGACTTTCAGCTGGCTTGCTTGACGCCCTCTTCCACTTCTCAAAGGGCTGCGTACTTGGTCCCTCCACTCGTCCTCCCTCGATCGTTGCTCCCTCCCATCAGGAATGTCGAGCTCGACGAAGCTTGGGCTGCACTCGGGGACTATGCCTCTCGCGCTGGATCGACGCTGTCTGGCGGTCGGGTGGTAGGCTCTTCTAATGGTTCCCTGGAGTGGTGCGAAAGATTCGTGCCCAACGGTCATACTGTTGCCTCGCTCCCAGCTCACCAGTCGAACATGGAACCATCCAGTCCTGTGGCCCAAGACGTGAATACGACCAACACGACCACACCCGATGGAATTGGTGGTTTCCTTCTAGTCGCTCACGCCCCTGAGGCGGGTTACCTCGTATCATTGGTCTGCAAGCTGGTACGGCACGGTCACCATGCGCTATTGCTCGTCTTGGAAAGCGCCGAACACCGCGTTTCTATTTCTGGCCCTGCGTCGTATTCCGAGGAATGTCGAGGCGCTATTCATTCCATCCCCGTGGACACCTCGTTTTCCCCGGAGGATATGCAGCACGAGCTAGTAAGCTACGTACCTGTGGGATTGGATGTTCTGATATCGGCCTTGTCCGAGGACGAGCCAATCTCCCACCTCGTGAGCTACCTCGTCCAGAATACTACTTCAAAACCCCTCTCTACCGTTCTGATTCCCAAGGAGGATTTGCCCTACTGCGACTGGCTGTCAGCCATCGATCTCGAGGGTTGGAAGAGTACGTATCACACACTGCTTAGTTCTGCTTCCCATGCTGAGGTTACCCAGACTGGCATTCTCCCCAAATCGAGCTGTCGGTCATCACAGACAACCGCCCGCATTCGCTCAAGCGGCTCCTTACATCCTTGACGAATGCTCGGTACTTCGGTGACAAGGTCAACATGCGCATCAACATTGAGCAAACCGCCGATCCGGAAACCTTACACATCATCACCCGATACCGCTGGGAACACGGACGCGTGATCCCTCACCATCGCATCGTTCACGCTGGCCTGATGACCGCCGTCGTTGAGTCGTGGTACCCCAAGAATAACGACACGTATGGGCTGCTGTTAGAGGATGACGTGGAGGTCTCGCCGCTATTCTATGCGTGGGCTAAGCTTTCCTTGTTGCGTTATCGGTGAGCAAGAACATATCCGCTACACTCACAGATACTTATCTCGTTAATACCTTCGACAGATACGGCAAGGCCGGGAACCGTCGCTCAAGTCTCTTCGGCGTCAGTCTCTACCAGCAGAAAAACCTTGAATTGCACCTCGACGGCCGTCGCCTCTTCGACCCCCGCAGCACCCTCAAAGCAGCGGGCCTCGCACATGCCGACACCCCCTACCTCTCCCAGATCCCCTGCAGCTGGGGCGCGCTCTACTTCCCGGAGCACTGGCGCGAGTTCCACGCGTACCTCTCCGCGCGCCTCAACACGTCCACCTGGCCGGTCCCGCTCGAGGACGCCGTCGTGCCCGGCGTGCGCTCGAACCGCTGGACGCGCTCGTGGAAGAAGTACTTCATCGAGCTCGTGTACCTCCGTGGGTACGTCATGCTCTATCCGAACTACGCGGGATACACGTCGCTGTCGACGAACCATCTCGAGGTCGGCTCGCACGTCCACGACGTGCCCGTTGAGACGTACCTCCGTAAGAAGAAGCTGTTCAACGTCCCGCTCATGCCCCTTCCGTCTGTCCCCGCTCCTGCCCCTGCCAGCGATACTCATACTGCCCTTCCGAGCACGGGGCTGCTCGAGCTCCCGGATGCGCGTCTGCCCAATTGGGATGCGCTGCCTGTCTTCGACCTCCTTGGTGCGATCACGAACGAAACAACCATACTGCAACGCGGCCGGGAGCGGAGGACCGAGTTGACGGGCTGCGACGGTATACCTACCCATGCCAACGACGTCCAAGAGCTACTTTGTATTTAGTAGCTCTACTGGCCATAGGTGATAGGTGACGAGTATTCGTATTAGAGGCATTCTTCAGCTCTAGCTTGGACATGCCAAGGCAGACAGCGACTACGTAGACTATAATCGGAACGAACGCAATCGATATCGTAAAGTCCCAGTCTTGAGAAAAGCATGTCAGACCCGCGTCGCATCGAATCTTTGCAAAACTTGAAACTGGATAGCGTTACAGCAATGTGCACAGCGTACAATTTTGTAGTACAGACAGATCCAAACACAAAACATCGTCCCAACAGTATGAGCGACGAGTGTTCCGACGCGCGATCGCGTTCCACTTGAATGCATCCACAGCGGCGCAAGGCAGACAGCGGCGCATTACATGCTAATCTGCGAGGCGTCCAGGCCCAACGCGTGTAGGAGGAGGTTCACGTTCGTGAGGCGCAGTCTGCGGCTCTCCTCGCTGTCGGCGAAGCCCTTGTTCGCGCTGATGACGTTCTCGAGGATCATGTCCCGCAGACCGCCCACGAGCACCTGCTGCTGCTCCTCGTTCGAGTGTACGGCGAGCAAGGAGAGGAACTGCCATACGGGCTGGTCGATGACGTCCGAGTTCGGGACGCTGCTGGGATTGACGCCGGAGAGCATGCTGATACGGAAGGAGGGGAAGAGAAGGGGAAGCTGCGGCTGGAGAATCTCGAACAGGAGGTTGTACATCATTTGCCTAACAAAAGATCAGTGACCGTAGCGGGATGTGAGCAGGAATGTTGGTGACGTACCAGTTCTGCATCTCTTCTGGATTTGGCGGCTCTTGTACTTCAGAACTGCCCTGTGCAGCTTGCCGAAGGATCTCCACTCGAGTGAGGAAGAGCGTGAGCAATGCAATCCCAGGCTAAACGAAGACCCACAATCAGTAGCGGCAAGGCGGAGACGGCGGACAACGTACTCTTGTCCTCGCGATCGCGATAGCGTCGCTCTCCAACAGAATGCCGAACAAGCCAGTAACTAGCCTCATCTGCGCCTTGCCTATCACAGGCAGGATGCTCTGGATGACGCTGCTCAGGAAAGCCTGAGTCTGGGTTTCCAAGTCTTTGATCTCTCGTGTGTCTTCCAAGGTGTCTAATTGTGAAGCCTGGTGAACGACATCAAGCTGGGAGAAACAAGCGACGATGAGGGTGAGGAGAATCTGCATGCGCGTGGTGTCGAATAGGCGTGCAACCCGCGGCAGGATCTTCTTGCCCTTGATAGGAGTGATGAGAGATACGAAGGGGTGAGGATGACTGCAAGGGAGACGTTGGCTGAGAGGTCAGACTACCGAACCATTGAGACTGACCTCGTCTCGAGGGGAACGGAGACCATGAGCTTCTCAAACAATTGGTCGATGAGGGCTTCGCACTCAATGGTCCTGTTACCCCTCGATCAGCTCTCATTACGGAGCTCGGCAGGGTTCAAGACGTACCACTCCTCGAATGCCTCCACCTCTTCAGGCAGAGGCTGATCACGACGGCGCTGCTCGATGTCGAGGACAAGATCGTACAGCTGCTCAAGGATGACAAGAGACTCGCGATGGCTTAAAGGGTCCCTGTGGACAAGACCCTCAGTAGCGGTTGCCAGAGCCTCGCGACCCATCTTCGCAGCTTCGCGGGCAACTCCTTCGCCCTCTTTCGCAACATCTTGCTTGGAGATGTGTGCGGCGGTCGCATGTGAAGTGGTCGGCGATGTAGAAGCATTCGAAGCATCGACCTGGAGCAACTGCCGGGGAGCAGCCTTGTAGCTGCGGCCAGCCGTCCGACCGAGTGCACCCTGGAGGTTGTTCAACGCTATGAATGCGAAATCAGACAACGATCAGGATGTATGCGGGCAGTGATGCGCACAAGCCTTCTCCTTCTCCCGCAGCCTAGCGTTGCTGACGATACGCTCGACCTGCGCTTCCATGCGTTGTAAGGCGTTCTGCCGACGCCCAGCGGGAATCTTCTGGCCAAGGCCAAGCCCGACACCGCCGCCGGAACCGAAACGCAATACACGATCCTCGGAAGTCGCAATGCCCATACGGGAGCGGAGGATGGCTCCGTACACCTGAGCGTAGAAGTCATCGGCGTAGGGATCCTGCGTAACCAGCTGAGACACTTGTATGCGCGTGATGAAGTCCTTGTCCGACTGCGTCATGAGGTCGTTGTAGCGGGACTGTGAGAAGCTCAAAGGTCAACCAACGCTGCAGACTTGCTAGCATGAATCCCACCATGTGAGCGATCTTGTCCAGCTTGCGCTTACGCTTCTCCTCCATCCGTTCGGCCTCCATGATTTTGCGCATTGCCTCCAACCTGAGCATCTCTTGCAGTTCGCGAGTCTCCCTTGCGTCGCGTTCAGATAAACCAGGCCCCTGCATCGTGCTGAGAAACTCAGCCTGAGCCATCTCAGCGAGCAAGCGCTGCTGCATTTGGATGTTCTGAGGAAGATATTGCATGGTCTGCGCAAACGGAACGTCGAGAGCAGCCGAATGATTCACGAGCCCTGGCGACTGCCTCCCCACGCCGGAACGACGGCCACGGTCACCCAACGACGGGCTGATACCGCGCTGGAGGAACTGATTGTGTACGAACTCATTCGCACCGAGCATTTGCTGGTGCTGTATCCGGAGTTGCCGTTGCTGCCTCTCCAACTCCTCAAGCTTGAGCTGCTCCTGGAGCTCGAGCAGCTGCTGGCGCTCGTGGCGCTCCCTCTGTTCCTGAAGCTCGAGGAGCTGACGCTGTTGCTGTTGCTGTTGTAGCTGCAGAAGATGGATCTGATGCTGTTGCTGCTGCTGATGGAAGCGCGGAGACTGGGAGTGCGGGTGCATCCGAGGCGGGGGTGTCGCGGCTGCGTGCTGGATTCCTAACGTCGCAGATCCCGGAGGGCCGACGGTGGGTGGACGTTGTATGAGAAGTCTGGAGGGAGACTGTAACGAGCTGTGGGTTCCGAGAGCCGGGATAGAATGTTGTTGCAACTGCTGCTGCTGTTGCAAGTGAGACGGCTGCTGGCCCTGTTGAGCTTGCGGCTGTGACAGCTGAGGTTGCTGTTGACGATGCTGAGCTTGGGCGGCGGCCCTCATCTCTCTCTCGATCTCCTCCAGCGTATGGACGCCCTTGTGCAGGTCGGGACCGAGGTCCAGATTGGGGGGCCTGTGGACGGGGCTTGCGTGAGCGGCATCGATGGGAGCGTACTTGGGTGTCTGGGTAGGGAGGTGGTCGTGGGTTCTACTGGAGCCATTGCTGCGAGGAAGAACGGAGAATGGAGATTTGTTGGCCCAGATTGCATCCAATTGCGAAGAGTGGGCTGCATAGAGAAGATAAGGATCGGGAGAGCGACATGGCTAGATGGACCGTACAGGGTTCGACGCGCGACGAGGTTTGAGCTTTCTGCGGAACTTGCGAAGCCTGTGGTTGAGACGGAGCCGGCTTTTCGTACTCTGGTAGGGTGGTGCCACCGAAATCGAAATCCTTGCCTACTCATGTAGCGTCGGGATATGAATAGAAGACTATCCAACATAAGGACTTACCTATGTCCCCCGTAGCACCAAATGTCTCGTCGTTGAGCTCGTCGCCGCCCTCTTGCAATGCATCGCCAAGTCCGTCATAACTCTCATCTCCCCAGGTGTAGACCGCTACGTCTTCTTGGTTCGCACCTGATAATCCGCCTTCCAGGAACTTGCGCTTTTCGTTCTCGAGATCGTTGCTTTGCTCAAAGCCGAAGAAGGACATCCCACCAGCATCGACGACGATGGGTTACTGTAGAGTGTTTCCACGAGTGTTTCGGAGGTCGCTGAGTGCAATTGCCGCAGGCTGGACCAGGACTCGGTGACCGCCTGGAGCCCAGGACCCCGAACACCGACCCTGGACCCCTGGCCCTTTCCGGGCCATTCCAGCACTGCCACGACACGTAATCAAGGCGTCTGCTTAAAGGAATGGGCATTACATAAGCACGGTGAACTTGGACCGATCCACCGAGGTAAGCGCCTCTCCGACGTATCTTGGAATTGAACCACATCCACTTTGTGCGGGAACAGGCTACACTTCAAACCAGCTTTCGCGCAAGCACTCTTCAAGTTGGATTCTAGGGACAATGCAACCCACTCCCGCTCCGTCATCGCCGCCTCGAGGCAGTTCGCCACTGCGCCAGTCGTCACCACCTGTTGCGGCGGCTGAAGACCACCCAGTCGAATATCCCGAACCACCACAGAACAATGGGAGCGCCCCATTTCATGTGCTCGCCGCCCTTTTTGACAGACTGCAAAGTGAGAGAAAGCCTGACAAACGCCGCGGGTTGCTCGGATCGTGGTTCAATGTAGGTAGTTGCACGTTTCAAAGCGGTCCTCATACTCATGAGTTTATGGTGCAGCATTGGCGGAAAGAGATAGGACCTGACTTGTTTCCTGTTCTGAGATTGATTTTGCCCCAGGTAGGTGCCCCTCGATCCTTCCCGTGTCGCAGCCTTGGTTCATACATAGAGTACAGAAAGACCGAGAGCGAGCTGTGTACGGCCTCAAAGAGAAGAACCTCGCCAAGGCCTACATTAAGCTTATACCGCTGGGCCGAAATGACCCCGACGCTGTGCGCCTGTTGAACTGGAAGAAGCCAACCGATAAATATGTAGGTCTATCGCCTCTGACTTTCTAATTGCTTCACTGATAATGCTGTTCAATCGGCCAGAAAACGTCCGGTGACTTCCCAACCGTGCTCTACGAAATCGTCAACAAACGCTCCTCTGTGGTTGAAGGATCACTGACCATCAATGACGTCAATGAGTATCTGGACCAGATTGCCCGGAACATGGGCAAGTCGTACGTGGCGCATCCCTCGTCAACCCACTATGTGGTTTGTTTACCCGTTGACTTCAGGGATATCCAATCGAAGATCCTACAGCGCATATACAACAGGTCAACACCGGAGGAACAGAGGTGGATTGTGCGTATCATCTTGAAAGGTACGCCCTAGGGAAAGAGGCGGGTCGGTTATACTCTCTTGCCGAGTGTCGGCGACGGGGGCGACCCTTGTCCGCTATGCGCGGCCCCTGTTATGCTAGTATTCTCAACTACAGATGCTCATCATATCACAGACATGATTATTTCGGTGAAGGAGAACACCGTTTTCGGCGTTTTCCACCCGGACGCTTATGACTTGTTCAACACCTGCTCTGACCTCAAGAAGGTGGCGTGGGAGTTGTGCGACCCTCATCGTCGGCTGAACGACGAGGTCAGTTGGATCTACGTTCCTTCCCTGACGCCAAACTAATGCAGTTCCCTTTCAGGATAAAGCTGTTCAGCTGTTCCGTGCGTTTGCGCCGATGCTCTGCAAGCGTCCTACCAAGAAGATCGAAGAATCCGTCAAAGAGATGCAAGGTCGCGCTTTCATCATCGAGGAGAAACTTGACGGAGAGCGGATTCAGTTGCACAAGCGGGGCAACGAATACTTCTACTGCTCGAGGTCAGCTTGCCCTGTGTCGCATGAAAAATTGCTGAGATGTGTGTGCAGAAAGGGCAAAGATTACACGTATCTGTACGGCAAACATGTCGGTACAGGAAGTCTAACGCCGTACATCGATGCGGCCTTCGACGAGCGAGTCGACGAGTGCGTTCTCCACTGACATGTGAAACGTCGACTCATGGTTGGTTATCACAGGATCATTCTGGACGGAGAAATGCTTGTCTGGGATCCCGTATCTGAACGTAACCTGCCATTTGGAACTCTCAAGACGGCAGCGCTGGACCGGTCCAAGAAGGAGTATAACCCGCGACCGTGCTGTAAGTGCTTCTCCCAAACCCACCCCTATTTGCACGCTGACTGTTATTCAATTAGTCAAGGTCTTTGACTTGTTGTACCTGAATGGCATGTCGCTCCTCCATAGGTCGACCAAATTCCGCAAGCGCAACCTGCGGTCTTGTCTCGAGGAGGTACCGGGACGGATCGAGTTTGCCACTGAGTACGAGGGGAAGACTGCGAAAGACGTCCGACTGCGCATGGATGACATCATGGCTAATCGGGGCGAAGGCCTTGTCTTGAAGCACCCAGATGCCGAATACGTTCTCAACGGACGCAACAAGGACTGGATCAAGGTCAAGCCCGAGTACATGGTACGTTTCGCGCTGAATCTAAATACGCCATGTCTTAACAAAGGTCGGTAGGACAACATGGGAGAAACACTCGATGTCCTCGTCGTGGGTATGTCCCCTTCCTTTGTTAACTGGTCTGCGCGGATCGAAGGCTCACTGCTTCTCAGCGGGAAACTACGGAACAGGAAGGCGATCGGGAGGTGTATCCACGCTTATTTGCGCAGTTCTAGACGATAGGCATGCAATGGACGATGATGAACAGAAGTGTGTGCTCAATCCATCATATGAGGAAGCTGTGGCTCAGTGGAACGCTTGTTTTTCGCCCAGGTACTGTTCTTTTGTGCGCATCGGTAGTGGGCTTTCATATGCCGACTACATTTGGATCCGTCAAAAGCACTGGAAGCCCTGGGGAGCCAATGGGCCCGAATGGCTACAAGTCTCAAGGAAAGGCCGTGAAGACAAAGGCGACGTTTATCTTGAACCCGAAGAGTGAGTTTGTATATCTAGGCGGCCATAAGCTTGCTAAACCCTTATTCGCCTGGTTTTCTTAGTTCGTTCATCATCAAGATCAAGGCCGCGGAAGTTGTCAGCTCGGACCTATATTCCCTCGGATTCACGATGCGCTTTCCTCGTGCCCTGAACATCCGGGACGATCTGACCGTTGCAGATTGTATGACCGCTACTGGTGCGCCTATTACTGTGTTGTCCGAACATGGGGATGTCATTAAACCTAATACATGTAGGCATCCTCGAGAGCATTCGGTCTGAGAAGAAGAGGAAGATGGACGACGACGATGAGTGGGTCTCTCTTGTTCGGCACCGTGCCGATAATCTGACTGTTTCCTACAACAGCAAACCGAAAAAGAAGACAAAGAAGACTGCCAAGAAGGTGGGCCTAGTTCGTCGGCATAACGTATCGGTGCTTATAGTGCGAGCATCAGCCCATGATCATGGCGGAATACCAAGGGCTTAACCTCAAGGATACTCCGGTGGTATCGAGATTATTCGAAGGGTACAAATTCAGTAAGTGTCAAAGCTCTCATGATCATTCTTACCTATGACATCAACCTACCGTTTAGTGGTATCTTCCGACCCCAAATCAAGAAATGGCGCTGCAGACAAGAACGCCCTCATGCAAATGTATGTCCACGCGTCTCGATAATGGCCCATACGTTAAAATTCTTGTTCAGGATCCATGCACACGGTGGCAAGTGTGTCCAGGTCTGTCGCGACGACCCCAACCTTCTGGTCGTGTACGGTGGGCAGACTACTCGTGAGTGTACTTCACTTCCGCGCCGTTCTGATGCGAAGCTGACACGGGGACCGGAAGCATATGATGTCAAGTTGATCATGAATAAGGATGTCTGCGACATAATCCGTCCCCAGTGGATCCTCGACTCCATCGCAAAGGAGGAGCTTGTACCTCTGACCAAGAAGTAAGTCACTCTTTCGTGGTCATCATACGCCCATGTTAAGTAGCACTCAGGTACTTCTTTCACGCGACAACGGCTCGCATGGCGACCGAAGACTACAATGCGGAGGACAGCGACGCAGAAGAGGAAGCGCCCGCGTCACCGCGTCAGGCGCCAGAGCCTACTCATGAGGAGCAAGTGGAAAGGCAAATCGACCCATCCATGGTCGAGTGGTTCGATGTCGGGCCCAAGGCGAAGGCAAGGGCAACCCAGGCCTCGGACAGTGGTAGTGAGACCGAGCCCGAGCCCGAGGAGGAATTTGACTCTGAAAACGAGGATATGAAGCCTGAGCCAGAGGCCGGCTTCGAGGAGGATGAAGACTGGGAGCAGATCGAGAAGGAGGACACTCAGAGCCAGAAGGTCTCCGAGGCGGTCAGTCATATCGCCTTTTTTATGAGGCATTAACCTCATTGTATTTTCAGATCAGGGAAGACGAGGATGTCCGGATGGGTGACGACGAAGCGATGCATTACGACCAGGAGCTCATCTTCAAGCATCTGTAACCGTTTCAACTCAATTCCGTTCATCAGAAGCCTTACTCTGCCCACAGGTGTTTCTATCTCGATTCGCCAAGCAATGCCCTCGAGCTTGACCTGCCCGTCAAGGCTAAGAACGAGGCAGATGTTGAAAAGCGGTTCGTCTCCCCTCGTCCTTCTACCATGTTGCAATGCGCCCTGACTCCATCTCATAGCTTCGACGAGATTGCCAAACTCATCCAAGACAACGGGGGTCGCATCGCAGGTCTCGACGAACCAAAGTTGACCCATGTCGTGCTGGACAAGCGAGACATTAGCCGTAGGCAAGAGCTCATCAAGCGTACTTCCAAGTAAGCTCTCCTCAGACCTTGGGATCCGATATTCGTTGCTGACCCATCGATGCAGGCCAAAGCGGAGACATCTCGTGATCGCAGAGTTCATTGAGGTTTGCATTGAAGAGGGGACCCTGTTGGATGAGGACGGTGAGTGTCCATCTCATCTGGGCCTCAGGACCTTGTCTTACTGTGTTCACCAGAGTTCATGCCTTGAACTCGGGGTACGAGATCGTCGTTTGCGAGACATGAACTATAAGAGGTTTGCACAACTCCCTGTGGGCACTGTACACATGACTATGTATTATTTTCGAATACCTGGATTGGAATGCTTCTTCACCGAGGGACCATCACGGGAGGCGACAGACACGTCATAGTGCATTAATATTCCAAATTCCCGATACCGGAATGGTAGAGGGTCTTCATCGATGATCGACTCCACAAAGTTTGAGCACAGATCCCGTGATATTCACGTGATAAATCATGTGGTATTTGCTTCCAGCACCGTCTGTCTCGAAGTCGACTGGGACAGGCTGAGCCTGCCAGGCAATCCGAGTCCACCTTCATGTTGTCCTCGTAA